>CAUYRT010056410.1:0-102572 GCA_963574885.1 Lepilemur ruficaudatus
AATAGGGGAAAGGAATTCCTCTAAAACTGATTTATGTGATTAATTGTACATCTCGGTAAATTCACTGAAAATCATTTAATTGTACACTTAAAATGGAGTAAAGGCATGATATGTAAAGTATACTTCAATAAAGAAAAAAAACTGTTGAATGAGTGAGAAAATGAGTGAATGAAAAAACAGAAAAAGATGGTATGATTATTGCAGGAGTAACAATATTTATTGTTTCTTCCCTGCCCCCGACACACACCAGAAAAGCTATTAATAAAATCAATTTACACATATTTATTCATCAATACACAAAATAATCAGGAGAGTTTAAGCAGTGAAATGTGGAGAAAAAGGCCCCAGGTTTGAGACTCAGTGTCTTGTCATGGACCACCTTGAGTAAGTCACTATACATCCTTGGATAAAACTGAAAGAGTAATATCTCCCTCAAATTGTTGCTGGCAGGGTCATGTGAGACGACAGTGTGATAGGGCATCTTCGTAGACCACAAGGCATCTAGAAAAGTTCATCATTAGACAAGGAGCAGATCCTATCCTTTCCCAGAATGGAAGAGTTTCTGAGAGAAACCTTAACTTACCTCTCAGTCAGTGGTTCCCAAAGTCCACTACGCATCAGAATCATCTGGAAGGCTTGTTAAAACACCAATTAATGGGCCTCATGCCAGAGTTTCTGAGTCAGTAAGTCTAGGGTAAGACTTGAGAATTTGCACATCTAACAAGTTTCCAGGTGACGCTGATGCTGTCTGTCCAGGGATCCTATGTTGATGACCATTCGAAGTTTAGGGTGATAGACAGAACTGAATCCAAGAGCTAGAAGGCTAACATACACATGTAATTTAGGCCAAAGGTAAATAATGAGGGAGGCTTGTGAGAACCTGGAGGGTCTGTGCGTAGGATTTGGCCTCTAGTAAACCTTCCTGAATCATGCAATAAGTTTGTGAAGAGATTATACTGAACACTAACTCCCTGGACACTACTTACTCTGCCTGTGAATTCCTGTACTTAAGTGAGGCTTGACAATTGCAAGCAGGACATTGCAAATGTTTCCATCTCTAAAATCCAATGGGTGAATCAAATGTTCCACATTAACCCTTCAACGTGTTCAGTGACCAGCTCTGTCTTGCACATACACTGGAAACACAAAGGAAGACAGAGATACTGTATGAGTCTGCCTACGTAAGTATGACCAAGTTCAAAATAGCCACTTCTACTATTCAAAGGGTTTAGAAGTTAAAGAAGATAATAAACTCTGATATTTCTGTGGTTTTCTTTTCTTTCTTGCAGATATCAAAAGATAATTCATTGCCATGTCAAACTGAGATACAGTGTATACATCTGGAGTGATGTGTCTATCCTACCTTTGAATATGATAATGACAAATGTTTTGGCTAAGGTCTAAATCATGAAGTGACTGAGATGTAGGCTGTGCTCTTTCCACCAAAAATGCATATGTTCAGCCTGAAGAATAGACTTTGGAAGTGGTTTAGTCTGAGTTGCAGATTCAAGCTTAGCTCATCTAAGTTGATTAAACCTTCTGAGCTAGTTTCCCATCTATACGATAGAAAGAATAATACTGCAAAGGATGTTGTAGGATAAGATTACATTAAGTAAACATTAATAAGAGCCTAGGACAGCACGTGGCACATAGTAGACTGCAGTCTAAAAATGTTACTTAGAATTCCGTTGATGTAAGAAAATGTAGCAACAGTCATACCTGTGTCCAAGTAGCCTTCCAAGAAACTGTCCATGTACACTTACCCTCCTCCTCTGAAAATCCATGGCACACCAGGAATGAACCCCAAAACTAAGCCCCTAAAATATAACAGGATATTTAAGGAGTATGCTGGGTTGAACAGTGTCCCCCTGGAACCTCATAATGTGACCTTACTTGCAAATAGAACCTTTATAGATGTAATTAGTTAAAGTGAGGTCATATTGGACTAGAGTTGGCCCTAAATACAAAGACTGGTGTCCTTATAGAAGGTCATGTAAAGATATGCGCGCGCACACACACACACACACACACACACACAGAGGAAAGAAGGCCATGAGATCACAGAGGCAGAGATCAGAGTGATGCTGCTACAAAGCAAGGAACACCAAGAATTAATGGCAACCACCAGAAGCTGGAAAAGGCAAGGAAAGGTTCTCCTCTAGAGCCTTCAGAGGAGTATGGCCCTGTCAACACCTTGATTTTGGGCTTCTAGCCTTCGGAACTGTGAGAAACTAAGCGTCTGTTGTTTTAAGCCACCATTTGTCATAAGCTGTCATGGTAACACTAGCAAACTAATATAAGTGGTCATACTATAAACTTATTTGCATACCCCATAGCACTAAGCACAATACTTTCCAAAGAATAGGTCCTCAGTAACTATTTATTTTATGAATCAAAGTGTTGCTGTAGCTCGTGAGTTTATGCTGATTTACATTATTTTCTCTTCATCTAATAGGTTGGCCTCTTGCTCCCTGCCACACCTTTGTAAAGCCCAGAAGACAAAGACCACACTTCATTGTTGTCCTATATTCTCAAAGTCTGGCCCAGCAGAGGATATTTAGTCAACGCTGAATAAATGATTACTGATTTCATCATATACACTCTCGAAAAGTGTTCCAACCCTCTGAACTTTTTTCTGTTTTACTTCCAGCTAGAAAAAAGAAGCATACCTTGCAGAAAAATTCACATATGACATGAATATCTCTGGGGGCAGTATACAGAAACGCATGTCATGAATAAAAGTGTAGTGAAGTATTATTCAGCAGTAAAATAAGTTGGCTTTGGGAGCTACATCGAACCCTGAGAACTCAACATTTCATGAGAATGAATGTTAGGAGGATGGTATATTGGTATCTAATCTGAGAGTCAGGGTCTTTTGCTTGGGCTTAAAAGACATTCCAGAACTCTGAGGAGGAGGAGCTCTTTAAGGGCATGACCAGCGGAACCAGGTCTGAGCTGCCTTCCCTAAGAAACGATGAAACTCTAGCTTTGATGCCTAAAGACTGGATCATCTTGATCGCCCTCATCCCATGCTTCTCTTTTACTTAAATAGCCCAATTTCCCTATTTAATTGTGCAGAGATTAGATATAGGCAGAAAGCCAAGAGTTTTGTTAGAAACATGATTGTCAAATCTCTCAGGATCTTGAAGGATTTTTGCCCTTTCTCTTTGCTACTGGTTTTCCATTGGTAAAAGCAAATGGATATCTTCCACCTTCTCATCTCACTGAGATGTGCAGAGTACAGATAAGTTAGTTTGTCTGGGTCTTGGTAATCCTTACATAAAAGACATGATTCGAGTTCAAATGGTTTCATTTTTGAAGCATTTCATTCAGTACTCTCTCTATAGATTCATTGCGCAGTCAAAACATTTTGCAAAGAACTTCCTGACAAGGCATTCTAAGAGGATCCTAGGTCTGCATGGGTAATTCTTTAAAAAGAGGAGGGGCCTGGATAGTTTGTTACTTGGCACTGGAATTTTCACAAGACATCAACCCCGTTGTCCATAAAGCACACGTACAGCACTGCTTGAGGCATGGCCTCTTCTCAAGAAACTGCACTTGTATTCATTCAGGATTGAGAGTGGAGAGGATGGCAAGAACACAGAGTTCTCAGTGTGTTCTGAAGACTGAGCTTCTTGTCAACTACGCTGCCTTGATCCCTGATGGAAGCTGATGAATGCAGCCGGAGCAGAGGGCGAGAGGAAAGAAAGCATTATACATGAGCTCAAGGTCCTGATTCAAGTCTTCATTGTAAACTGAAATCTTACTGGTAAATCAGATTGCTGACCTGCTAGCCAGGCACAAGACTTCATTAAGCAAAAGATGTTTGAGATGTGGTCTCAACACTTCATTTAGATTCAATGTAAATCCACAATTCGACTGGCCAATCTATCAGCCAGTGAGTTGTAGCTAAGGATTTTTTTGCCTATTGTCAATGTGTCTTTCTAGAAGACATGGAAGTCCAAGTCCTGATCACTCACAGATTCAAAAATTTGCCACATATTCTCTTCCTGCACTCCCTCCTTGCTTGTCTCCCTTTGAAAATAAACTCGAGTATTTAAAACAAGTTATGTCAGAAATAAACTCCAGTATTTAGAGCAAATTTATGAATTCTGGGACTTGATCACTTATCCACTCCTTACATTAAAGAAGGCCATTGTTTCATGGTTATGCCCAGGCCCTAAACATGCCTTTGGATTTTTACTTTTTAACTTGGGGTTGTTGTTCAACCTTACACTAGATTATATTTGATGTAGATACCAAAGCATGAAGCTCAGGAGAAACAGAGAGGCAAAGCCCCATTAACAAAGAAATGTGCAGGTTTCAAGGAGTTACTAATTATCATAGTTGATTTATTCATCTAAGTGATCATTCACTCATTCAGTCAACAAACATTTACTGAGCACCAACAAGGATGATTAAGACATGAATCATGTTGCCAATCATCCTGCAATTTAAAAGCAGCCAGATTGGCAAACCACTGCATGAAAGATTCATACAGATAGAAGTCAGTACAGGGATATAAGGGAGGGAATGGTCCATTCAGGTACAAGGATGAGTTTTGGAAGAAACCTCATTAACTTTATATTTAATCACAAGATAGCACTTACCTGAAGAACTACATAAGTTTTAACAGAAAAGAAAAACTGTTAAGAGATAAGAAAAGAATCCTTCTTTCCAAACCCACCTATTTTAAATTACACTGTGTCCCAATAGCACCTTTCCATTATATTTCTGAGACAGCTGCCTCTGGCCTTCCTAACAGCTCCCTTCCCAAAGAGATCATCTGTCTTTTCCTTTTGCATTATACTAGGAGGTCAAAAAATAGACTTCTATTTAATTCCCTGAAGGTAGGATTTTCTTTTTTCAGTGGGAAAATAAAGTTTAATAAGTAGTGCACTGACCAATGGATAGTAGGATGAAAGTGACTATTTTCTCTCCAAGATTTCCTCTAATAGGTCAGACATGTAGTAGTTAGAAAACAAGCAGAGTTTTAAAAAATAATAACCCCTCTCTCTGACATTAAGGATTATTGTTGACATTTTGTTTGTGTAAATGAATTGAAGGAAGTGCAAAGGTAAATAGAGTGTGGACTTAACTGCTTTAACAGAAACAAGCAAATAAACTGCTACCCTCCTGAGAGGAATTTTCCTGGCTTCTTCTTCTTTACTTACTTCCAGACTAGCTCTTGTCTGGAACCCTTCCTTCCTCATCTCTACCTGTGTGCAGACTACAGGAATGGTTCTCAAGCAAAGCAGCACAATCATTCAAGGAACTTTCTAAAAATACAAGTGCCAGGGCCCACCCCGGAGATTCTGAATCAGAATCAAGGGCAGACAGGACTCAGGTTTTTAGAATGCTCTGTAAGTTACAACTGATTTTGATAATCAACAAAGATGAGAACATTTGTTCTGCCCAAAATTTAGGATCTACAGCACATGTTTGTTTATATAAACATATCCCATATCAATAAATATATGTAGATACTTTTCACATGTATTTACAATTTCAAACATAAATATATCAGAAAGTATAATGCATATATAGATCTACAATTATGTAAGTATCACCCCATCATGTTCCATATATGAATATACATATTACAGACCAATTTTCTCATTTAAGTTTAGATCAATAGTCAAATTATTAATATATTTTAAAATAATGGAGTCTATAGGAAGAATAGCTATGGAATAATGAGATTAATTTTTTAAAAACATGCCAGTATACATATTACATGAATATAGTACATACATGTGTATGTATAATGGTATATATGTGCATAACACATATACGTGTGTGTACATATATATGCAAATGGATATAATTCTTTAAGATATTTACATTATGATATCACCTTTCTCAATAATGTTTTATTGCTAGAAATAAGAAAATTCTTGTTCAGATCTCCTTTTTAAGCCACTAATAAAATTTGTTTTATTGTTTTATATTCACACCCTGCATTTTTTTAAACATGCACACAAACATACACACACATCACATATTCAACAGCTTTTGGTTTTTGACAGTATATGAAACTCCAAATACCCTGAAGAGTATTGTTTTCTCTTCATGAAGATAATTCAAGAGAATATGCTCCTGCTTCTAGAATCACATGCCACTACAAGCCAGGCAGAAGTTCTTGAGGTTTTGTTTCATGGCCCTTTGTTACAATTTGATGAAAACTATGGATACTTCCTGAACAATTTATGGAACTTCATGGACCACCCAGAGGTCACATCATGGACTTAAGGTTATGAACCCTTGAAGAACAGAAGAGATCTCTGAAAAGGGCATATTTAATATCCTCTCCTGTTCTTTCCTATAGTAATTAACACAATGCTTCATACAGGATGGTTGTTCCAAAGATGCGGTTAACTGGCTCCTTTTGTGGGTATTCAATAGCGAATATAATGAGATGAGATAGAAGCTAACACTAAATTCTACAACAAACACTAAATAACAGGAACAAGCGAATTTACTGCCCTAGGTAAAATGGCTAGACACTGAGGCATTTGGAGGCATGTGGGCTCTTGAGCCAGACAGAACTGCATTTACATCCCAGCTCAGCTATTTACCAGGTAAGTGACCTTGATCGAGCAAGTCAGTTATCATCACTGAATCTCAGAGTCCTCATAAATAAAGTAGGAATAATACAAATGTATAGATTTTGCATTGAATATTAAATGCACAGTGATTCAAAAGCTGACTGCATGTTAAACTCTCCTGGGATGTTTTTTAAAAATATTGATATTTTTAGATTATATTTATATATACTGACGTTTATATTTAAGAAACGCTAATACCAAGTTCTGCCCCTTGTATCTAGAGATTCTGATTTAATCAGCCTGATGTGGGTCCTGAGCATCAGGATTTTAAAATGCTTCCCCAGTAAGTTTGATATGCGTCCCAGGTTAAAAACCACTGAGGTAACTAATATATGTAAATACTATATCAATGCCTGGTTATTAATAGGCCTTCAACAAATATTATCTTGAGACTACTTGGGTAAAAACTCCACTGTACTGTTTGCTAACTGTGTAATTTGGAGCAAGTTATTTCAATTTGAAGGACTTCAATATCCATATCTGAAAAACCAATGTAATAAGTGCACCTGTCTAATCTCATGGGAAATAAAATATACTCCATGCAAACTGCTTACCATGGTGGTAAATGCCGCATATGCAATGAATGTTAGCGATTGCTATTATTGTTGTCATTCCATTATTATTATTTGCACTTCCCTCTTCCCCTAGAACCAAGCTCGGTGACATGTGTATTCTTCAGAGATCTTAGTTGAACAATGTATTAACATAAACGATGACGCATTTCAGCACGATTTTAAAAAAAGATTACAATATCTATTATTTTTAGGTTTTTCTACATGCCACCAAATACAAATCATGCCTAATACTACTATTTGTTTTTATAAAATACTCTTATCCAAACTGTATCATAATGATTTGAAGTAACTAATTCACTTTGCTGATTTTTTAAGTCAAAATTTCTTATTTCTACCCTACTAGACCTAGTCATAATTATTAAACAAAAGTAGCAAAGTTCAGTCAAAATGTATGCTAAAAAATTCCAGTAATACTCTCGTATGTAGGTCAACCTTGTTTGCCGACTTGTATACAATAAATATTCCAAATTTTAACTTTTGCTGTAATCAATATGTGCTTTTTAAAGTCCTTCCTTACCTTTTAATAGTCTATTAAATTTGGCCTTCCCCGTAAGGCCTTCCCAGACGTTTCAAAAGCAGTCAATCTCATTTAATCCATTACACACATAATAACCTCTATTTGGGTGGTGTGTATTTCATCTCTCCCATATCCCTATGCTACAGTTATATGAAAGGCTTTCCATTTTGCTGCCCTTGTTTCTTTCTGTAAGTGGAAACTGGAATATTCTGCTTCGATTTCTTGCCCTTCTTCTTATTTCCGAGACAGCCTCCTTTACCTGTGTTTCTTGCTGTCTGTGTTATTCACTTTCAGAGCATGGTGATTTGCTCTGTTGTAATTACAATGTCTATCTGAATACACCAACGCCTGTGAGCAAAGCCTCTGTCTTGACACTGCCTATAATGGCAATCCAGCTAGGTTCCTCCTTGCCTAGACCACAAAACGATTACCTGTTGAGTACGGAAGAAATCCCCCCTTCTCTAAGACAGAATACATGGCACAGACTTTTGAGCCACTTTCTCTGAGAAAACGCCAGCATCTGTTTTTCCCTAAAGCTGGAATACTGAGCTAGAGCGATGTATTTTGACACGTTCAGTTGAAAAGGAGAACCAGCATATGCAATCACTTTGTAGAAACCAATGCAATTTCATGGAAAGTTATTAAACATGAAATGGAGAAGATTTGAATCCGTGTAATTCTCATTAATTCTTTCTGGAGCCAAGTCCCAATGCCCTCCTATCAAAAAAATAACATCAGAGTCTACCGACATTTTGGTATTTCACCATTCTATTATAAGTTATTTGATTTTCATCCCAGACCCTCCTGGGCTTCTATATAGCACACATTTTGATTTTATAATATTTATGATATCCCTTGAAGACACTAACTATATATTTCTATATTTTGTAAGATAATATTTGCAGAATGCTCTACAGTTTTCAGTTGCTTTCAAAACTATTATTTTATTTGAGCTTCACATCTACTGCCATGAGTGAAGCAGCATGAAAATCATTAACTTTATTTTAAAGATGGGGAAAATGGAAGCCCAAAAGGTCTAAATGACTTGCCCAGAGTCCCCCCATAGCACATGACAGAGCTGGAGTTTGAACCCAATTAGTGTGCTGGGAGTACAGAATTATTTCCACTTCAAATAGCTGCCTCTCGAAATGAATCCTATTGCATCCACAGGAGACATTGGATGGAAAAGCTCTAATGTTTAAAAAGTTCTAGATTCCGCTATGGAATAAAATCTTCTAATCACATTTTTTTTTAATGTAGGCCGCTCTTGCCCATTTTACTTACTTAGTGTCTCAGTTCCATTTGGGCTGGTGCAGCAGAATACCTGATACTGGGTAATGTGTGTAGAGCAGAGATTTATTTCCCACAGTTCTTCAAGCTGGGAAGCCCAAGGTCGAGGGCTCACATCTGACTCAGGACTTCTTGCTGCATCATCCCACAACCAAAGGCGAAAGGGCAAGGGCGCAAGAGAGCAAAAGGGGCTGAACTTATTTGTATAACAAGCCCGTAATCGTAATAACTAACCCACTCTGGCAATAGCAGCATTAATCCATTCAAGAATGTAGAATCCTCATGACCTAAAATATCCCACCTTCCAACACTGATGCATTGGAGATTAAATTTCTAACACACGAACTTTGGGGGACACATTCAAAACACAGCACTCAGGTAAATACAGAGTGATTACAAATAAATTTATGGCCAGGCATGGTGGCTTCCACCTGTTATCCCAGCTACTTAGGAGGCTGAGGCAGGAGGATCTCTTGGGGCCATGAGTTCAAGATTAGCCTGGGCAATATAGGGAGACCCCTATTTCTAAAAATTTTTAAAAATTAGCCAGGCATGGTGGTGTGTGCCTGTTGTCCCAATTACTCAGGAGGCTGAGGCAGGAGGGTCACCTGAGTTCAGGAGATAGAAGCTATAGTGAGCTATGATCATGCCACTGCACTCCAGCCTGGGCAACAAAGTAAGATCTTATCTCTAAAAGTAAAAATACATACATACATACATATATAAATAAATAAATTTATGTTCACACATTGACTTAATAAATGTTATATAATATCCCGACGACCTGTCATTGTTTCAAAATCACCTCCACCATAATTTGAAGCTTCAGTCACGGCATTCCAGTATTACAGTATTTGGAAGAAAGAACAGTTTCTTAAGAGGCTGGGAAACAGGCACAAGTTTGCTAGAACTTGGTATAGTTTTCCAGTCTTGAGAAAGATTTAAAACAAAGTCACTGAAACACTATGAATTGCCCTATTTATGATTTTCAATGACATATTTTGGAAAATAAGATGCAACTTATAGTGGCAGAAAAGGGTGGGCACAGAATGGCCTGAAGGGGGAAGGTGGGACAGTAAGGGATGAAGGAGGATGAACATAATACTTCATGTAGATTTTTTCAGATTACTGATGTCTACAAACTGCTTTTAACATCATGGACTAATTAACCCTTGACACTTTTCCAGTTAGCAAGTGTTAATCCAATTTAACTTAGAAACACTTTTTCTTTTTTGATTTCTATCTCACATTTGCTTCCAAGTCCACTCTACAGAACTGTCAAAACCTAACTTTTACGGGTCCCTTTTAGAGTTTTTGATTAATCAGGGAGACAGATCTTTTATGAATACAGCATCCTTTAATGCTCCTTTGAGGATAAAACCCTAGACCTTGAACTAAAAGGAGCATGTATGACAATATAACAACTCACAATTATTGTGTCCTTGCTGTAGGAAGCATAAGATTCTCACAACACGTCCACAAGGCAGTTGCTATTATTGTCCCAAACAGATGAGTGAAACAGGCTTGGGTGACTTGCCAAGTGCTGTGGTTTGAATGTGACCCCCAAAGCTCAAGTGTGGGAAACTTAATCCCCAATGCAACAATGTTGAGAGGTGGGACCTTCAAGGGATGTTTAGGTCATGAGGGCTCTTCCTTGATGAATGAATTAATGTCATTATCTCAGGAGCAGGTTAGTTAATGAGTTTTTCTATAAAAGCAAATTGAGCCCTCTTTTTTCTCTCTTAGTCTCTTGCTTGTCTGCCTTTCATCATGAGATGAAGCAGCAAGAAAGCCCTTACCCCATGATCTTGGACTTCTCAGCCTCCACACCTGTGAGAAATAAATCCGTTCTTTATAAACTAGCCAGTCTCAGGTATTCTGTTACAGCAGCGCAAAACAAAGACATCAAGGAAGACGCAACTTCCCATACTGCCTGATAGGAAATACTCCCCAGAGAAGAATTAATTGCCTTTTTCTCTTAAGTATCTAAAAACCACGCAAACATGGCTCAGAGAGAGGTCCGAGTAGTGAGTGTGACGAATTTGTAGCCCTGGATGGAGAATGAACCTGGATCTAGCACTGAGGTGCGGAGTCAGAGCCTCTCTGTCCTGCTCTGTCATTCTGCACCACAAAATGCCATGGGGAGACAGACCAGGGAAATAATTTAAAGGCGCTGTCTTGGGTTCCAAAGGAAAATGGGAGTCCCACACAAGCGGGAGCTCCTGAGGCTGAACAGGGCAAGACATACTCACAAATCATCAGCAAACAATAGCAGCAAAATATAAAATATACTTAAAAGATAAAAATGCCACTTAACAAAATATAACGCCTGAAGTAGAGACTGCCAATTCATATACTACTTAAATTATCATCTAATTATCATAACCAAAGTTTAAAAACTGAGCGGAGAAAAAAATGAGAAAGGCTAACCAACTGATAGCAACAATAATGATAGCACAGGCTAAGACTTACTGAGGGTTTATCATTTGCCAGCTACTGTTCCAAGAGCTTTGCATGCATTATTTTATTTAATCATTCTAATAATTCTAAGAAGCAGCACTATTATTATCTCCATTTTATAGATGAGAAAATAGGCTCAATAGGATTAAATAATTTTCCCAAGGTCACATTTTGTTCAGATGAGCATTTAAATCCAACAGTGTCAGGCTCTGAAACCGGTTATTAAAAATCCCTCAGGTCTTAATTGCAAAGCATCCCTACCCAACTCCCCCCCAAAAAATGTTGTCTGAAAGATGTAGTCCCTCACTGAGAAATGAGGCCAAAACTCCAGATAAACAAACCAATAATTTGTAAATGTCTTTTCCTTTGTGCTGTGGTAAGATGGTTGACTTTGTATGGGTAGTACTTGAATCCATAAACCAATTGTGCTTATTTTTCTTCTGTATTTTCAAATTCAAAAGAACAATGCCAAATCTGTGATCCAAAGGCAAATTTAGACAGAGTGGACATCAGTGTACAGATTACACAGAAAAAATAACTCATTCTCATGTTTCAGTAAACATCTAGAGGTTCCTTTTGCCACATTTCCACAACACCTTAGACATAATTCAGTACAGCAAAAAACATGGCATTGTGTCATTTTTGTTTGTATATCTTCTCTACCCCCAAATCCAACACCCAAGCAGTGGGCAGAAAGACCCTTGATGAGGGCAGATCATTCATCTTTTTCTGTTTACATTTCTTTCAACTACCACTTAACAAAAATAGGTTAAATGGTTACATGAACCAAATCAAATAGAAATAAGGATTGGAGGGGAGGGGAAGCGCCTGGCAATTCCTGGTTTGCAAAAACCTCTAAGAAACCACTTGCCAGAAGCATTGCTTCTAGTAAAAGACGTCCAAGCTGGATTTTGCAGCTAAGAGGACTTCCAGCATAATGAAATAAAAACACTGACCTAATTTGAACTGCAATGATGATAAACTCACCAAATGTCAATTTAGAACTGTTACATTATAAAGGGAAGGGAGGGGAATACTCTTATCCCAGTATCACAGTATTAATGAAAAGTCTGGGGAAGATATGAATGCTAAGAGGAAGCAAATCTATAAGAAGTTAAATTTATCTAGATGGGTTACATTGGGTAATAAAATGAAGCATGCATTAGAGGCTGCTTCATTCGGAGGTGATAAAGCATGGAGCTCATTCAGACAGTAGCTAAGGGGTGAATGGATAAAGTAGTCCTTCCCCTCTGTGATTTATTACTCAGATGGTCCCTGCATAAACTGTTCTAAATCATGTTGCAGCCAGGACCGAGGAGGAGTGAGTATTGCAGATTTGCACTGCTAAACAATACAGATCCTTTTATGTTTTTGGCTGCAGAGCAAGTAAAAAGAAAAGATAGGGAGTTTCTTGGAATTTACAAGCTAAGACAAAAAGTGTTGCCAATTTTGTTTCTTACATGAAAGGAAATGAACGAAAGGCTTTTTGGAGACAAATACTGAGTTTGCTTCCTTGGGACCCACAGTGGATTCATAGTGCAATTACTTCCTTTGTCCAAGAGAGAGAAAAGGGTGCGCAGGTTTTGAAAATTTTCATGTCCATTGCATCAAAAAGAGGACAGACAAAAATGGGATGCTTAATGTGCACAGCAAATGAAAGGCACAGGAGGGTTGGATGCCAAGCAAAGGTATGCTAACTTCCACAGGGCCGGCCTGTTCACATTTCCCTACACCCCATGCACGCTTGCTCTTGCACATCTACTCTGCCTAGTGCATGGAAGTTCAAGACAGAAGTGAAGGACTGGGAATGGGTATTTACTTACAGAAATTAATAAAACAAGAGACCAGTGCCGAAATCTATAGAACTTAAGATGAATTCAATATCATCAAGAAATTTCCAGAAATATCCAAAACCAGCAATCTCCCCCTTTACCCACCCACTCACACACACCTCTCAGCTCTGTCCTGTCTCTCTCTATAAGGTACTAGAGGAGGAAAAAAATAAACAAAGCACTTTTTTGGTAGTTTGAATGCCTGGTTCAAATTCTAACAACTATTTTCTGTCTCCATGTATTAGGAAACTCAAACATAACATTGGTACCTCAGTTCTTCATTTGTAAAGTAGACCTATGGACACTTATTTTATTTCTTGATTAGGTGGAACACGTGATTTTTCAATGTTCAACAGTGTAAAATCATATGCAGGGAAAAAAATGAGTTTACTCCTCATCTCTGCTTTCCAGTTCTTCAAGCTTTTTGTATCTTTTTACAGAAGGCAATGGCTACTATTGGTATCTTACATATCTTTCGGAGATATTCTACATATGATAACAACAACAATAGCTAACATTTCAGTAGGGATTACTATGTGCCAGTGATGTGCTATGAGCTTTACCTATATTTGCTCATTTAATCCTTATAACAACTCAATAAGAATTCTATTGCTCTATTTTGCAGAAGAGGAAACTGAGGAACAGAGAAGTCACTCAGTTTAAAATGTGATAAAGCCAAGATTACAATCCACTAATCTTGCTCAAACACTGCTGAATAAATACCAGGGGTACACAAAATGCTACTTCAGAGTATAAGGCTTATTAATATTCATTCAGATGATAATTCAGAGGGTTTCTAGAAAATAAAATATGAGAGCATAAGTTGTATTATATGATAGTAAAATGTGAAGCCCAAATCATCATGAACAAACAATTTACCAGTTGCTGGTTTTCTACCTGATGCCTTTACAATTTCCGTAATATTTTACAAAATGACACATCATTATATGATTACATTAAATGTTATAGGAATGCTATAAAGTTATTTTGTTTATGCCATTTTGTAATTATTTGTTTATTTGGTGGTTGTTACTTTACAAACACCGACAAAAACTTTTGAGCACTTCAGTAAGGAAGTTTCTTTGACTGAGAATGATGAGGTTTACATAGACTCCAGTGTACAAAGAAGGGAAAAAACAATTTCTCCTTTTTCAGGGGTACTGAGAGGGCAGCCAGGGTTCATCTTCAAAGAAAAAGGAGCATAAGAGACAAAGTCTAGAAAGCAGCTAGAGTCAAAGCTCTACAGATAAGGGCAAAGGCTTGGAAGTGCCAGTTATTCTTATGATAATGGAGAATTCAAGAACTTTTGGAGATCATACAGTTCAACGTTTCACAGAGTCTTTCAAGGAACAGTGGCCTTTAAAGATATTATGTCCCAAAGGTATTTCATGTTCAGATAAATTTGAGAAATGCTACATTTCCTTCCTCTTGGAAATACACAGAACACAATATCATACTAAGAATTCTGAGGGGATCTTATCATTAAAAATACACAACAAAATGAATAAACTCATTGTGTTTACCCAGAACTTTTACAAACTGATTTCATTAGGAAGCATGTTTTTCTTAAAATGCTTGTTTACACCTAATAGAATGTTGGAGCACACTGTTTTGAAACATGAATGTAGCTGGAGGCCAGTACCACCCCTCACCCACCTGCCTCTGTGTCCAAGGTGGTGCAAGTACTGGACTCTCAAGTGCATAATCCCTTCCTCGCCACCCTTCCAGCCTCAAAGAGTAAATAGCAACCTAAAGAAGTCTGCACAACACACAGATTACATTGGAACTAATACCTCGGTCTCTGGCCCCCTCTCCAATGCAATGGTGTTTCCACTTAAGGATGCTTCTCAGATGAGCTCATCCTTCTTTTGTTTGGAAAAACACTGCTGAACAAACTCCGAGGCTTAGGAGGCCCCACTTCAGAGGACAGCCAAGAACCCTAGACTGTTTTTCTTTTTAGCTCTACAAGGATCCCCACTTATATACCTGCTTCATATCCAGAGAATGTACTTTGTAGATAGTGTGTTTCTACCTGTTCAGTAGGAATAACGATGGAATGTGAAGAAAAAAAATGGAAGACCAGTATTTAGAAAAAGCTTTCTTAGGGGCAGAAATTGGAAAGTGTGTTTTATGGAAAGGAGAATTAGAATGGGGGAAAGCAGCCAAACAGCCAACTGAACTCTCCCCAGTTTGCCTCATCATGGCAGTCTCTCACTTCCATGAATTCTGAATCTCTCCCCTTTGACAAAATAAAATGGTTATGGTTACAGCTGAAATCAGTGGCATTTTAAAAGATAACAGTCCCCCACCATGAAGCTACAGTCCTGCCATCACGGTTCTGAAATGCTGTCAGAGGCCTTCCAGCGCCACAGGAGAGGCCTTTTAGATACAAGCGAGAGTGTCCACTTGCAGGAAGTAGGCAGACCCTCAGCCATGCACCTGCCACGTTACCGTGGAAGCAGCTGTCATATGAACACGGGCAGAACCCCAGGGACTCAGGCCTCCCAGGAGCATTTAACCTCATTGCTCACCTACCACAAACACATTCCAGAATGCACCTTAGGCCTAATGCTCACACTCCTGCACATCCTAGCAAGAGATCTTCATCCTACCTTTCATCTTCACTCGACAGAAAATGCTGTCACACACAATGACCACCTACGCTTAAAGATTTATCAAAATCATTCTAGAGACTACAGCGCACTCAGCTCAGAGGTGATTTTAAGGAAAAAAATTGCTCTCAAGTAGGTTACATTTTTTGTCCTAAAAAGAAATATTTTAGAAAAAATTAGAAAGAAGTAGGTACATTTTTAAAAGAAGGCTAGCTGTTGAATAGCCAGCGGCTAAAAATTGAGATAGGAGAGAAATAAAAGGTACCTATAGTTCACAGAGAATTACCAGAAAAAGTACTACACCTTGGGAAGTACTTCTTTGGTTTCTACAATTAACCAAAACAAAAGACCAAATATAGCAGCAACTTGGAAGCCTAAATAGTCATTTAAGCTTGGCCTTTGAGGATTACTTTTCATCCATTTATTTACTCTCTCATTCAGCTAGTATTTCAGAATGTCAACGGGCTCACAATGGCTTAGGCTCCATAATCAAGACATGAAAACTGTAATTTTAATCATTATCTATTTATGCAAACAAATAAATGAATAGCAATTGTCAAATGCTTTCTATATGCATTGACCTTTGCTAGGTACTATGAATAAAGATGAATCAGACATGGACCCTGCTTTGCTAAATTTCACATTTTAAAGGGGAAACTGACATGTAAACACACGCTGACAACACAGTACGGTATGCACCGTAATAGAGCTCCATATGAAGTGCCACAGGAACACTCCTCTGTACTTCCAACCCTTCTGTCTGCGCTATTTATTTTCACAATTCACATTTTCTCCTTCCAGTGATGATACTCTGACATCTGAACAAGAAAGCCGGTGGCAGATCCACCAGGCTCTTCCCTGACACTCAGTTTTAATCAGGCACCCAGCAGGAGGGATCAGATGGCGGTCATCCCTGATGACTGCTTCTGGATGCAGCGAGGCCTCGGGGTTTCTCTGTGCACCTTCGCCAACATTAGGGTGACTGCGAGGAAGCAGCGAATCGTATGTGTTCTGTGCGCCAGAGTCATCAACGCTGTCTCAGGAGAACACTCGCCCAGCCACTTTTTCTTTGGCACGAGCCAAGAAAAAGGATCTTTGCATGTCAAATGAAAGAAATTTGTAACGAAGGCACTGAGGATGAAAGCATTAGTGAAAGAACAGTGGGCACATCATGGGGCATCTGGTTTGTTTTGAGAATGAGAAAAATGGAATTGAATATCAGAAGGGTTCATTGGGCCAAGTGCACGACTCTCTTTCGAATGACAGTGGACTTTATGTAAAAGCACCCAAACCGATTTCTCCTACCATGCACCCAGTGAAGGACAGCTTTTGAGAGTGTAACTAATAGATTATTGTACCAAAGCCACATTTTAAACTGTTTAATTGTTCATATGCCAGACTAAACCTGTTCTTTACAACGCCCCACTTCTTCATAGCTCACCTTTGCTTCGGAGAACCCACTCTCTCGTTCATTTATTAATTTACCAGCTACTTGTTGAATGCCAATACAAGTCCACAGAGGGACGCTTTCACAACTGAGACATGTTTTTCTTCATACAAAACCCTGAACAATGGATATCTCAAAAACAACACTACTCCACACCCCCCACCGTATCAGCCCCTCAAACCGGAAATACAAAATCGTCACAGAATGTATATCGACATTCCAGACGTTTCAGAGGCTCCGATCATTATCAGGGTTGTGGTTTCTCAAATTTATTTTTCAAGCAATTGCTTAGATAATGAAAAGCTAAATTGTGTATTGTCTGTGCAAAATTTGTTGATAGAAAACACCACCACCAGAGTACTAACCTCAGGATCTTAAGATATTACATGAAACTTAATTTCTTCATGTGTTCTTATCTCTCCTTAAATAAACATCATGTTTCTGGAAGCCAGGAATCCTGTGTTAACCTCCACACTGTCTGAGAATGTTTAGCATTGTGTTGGGCACAGAGTAAGTGCCTCATAAACACTTATCAGTCAGCCAATGGAATGTTCAAGTAGTTTCCACTTAGCAGGTTTATATCATAAAAGAAAATTTGATAGCTCAATATTGGAGATTTAAAGTAACTAGAACTAAAAGGTAGCTTCTGAGTAGTTCTAATACAGAAAAGCAATATGTTAGATTAATAGGATTGCATCGCATCAACATCTTTGCTACTTGGGTGTAAATCTGACTGGCAACAGTGCATTCAGAATGGAACACTTCAGATCCATCCATCCATATTCATCAGACTCATGTACACGGCAAATATGAAATATACCAAAACTTTGAAAGCTCCCAGTCTTCAAAAAAATACATTGTATCTAATATGGTAGATAATGTATTTCAGTCATATTAACTGAAAATTTTAATTCTAAAAAACTGGGCTTGATAGTTTTGAAAACAAAATTAAAAAGGACCTTCCCCTTACACTGTTCCTATGTTTGCAGCCTCATCAGTGACATCATCTACCCCAGGAACAAGTCTCCCTTCAAAGGAAACTGCTTCAATGCATGTAATAAGCTGCTAGCTTGTTTCCTACTTCTTTCTCACCTGTGCTTCTTAGAGAATCAAAGATGCATTCAGCTTTACAACCAATTAATTGGAGGTTGAGGATTTGAAGGGAGGAATAGACTCCACATTTCCAGGTGAATGAATCCAATTGTGCCAAAAACATATTCATTTGTTTGATATTCACATGATATGGGTTGGGGAGGTAATGGATCAAGGAAGTAACAATTTGTAAAAGAATTATTTTAGGAGGTAAATATATAGGGGGATCTTATGATATACTACATGAAGCTTCATATATATAAGTATTTTATAATATATGTATATTTTTCTCTCTCACACACATATATTCAGTTAATTATTTCTTTTTAAGATTTCTTCTTTCAACCATGTTCCTACATTTTGAAACAGAATGGCTTGGATGGGAATTAGAAACTTCTAAGAATGCTCTTTTGTCATCAGATGAATTTCATCTCTTAACTAAGATGAACGGACTTTTAAAAATTCCTTCTAGTTTTTACATACTGATGAGAAATAATGGCATGCAAACCATTTATGAAACTGAATATTATGCCTGGGGAAGATTGGGAAGTAGATTGCTAAGGGATTTAAATTTTGTGATAAAATGGGGCAGTGTAAAAACTAATCTAATCTTAATATTGAGGCAGTATTTCTCTCCAGGGCAAGCTATTCATCGGAAGAACAACACAGCCACCCTAAAGAGAAAGATGAGCTGGGAGGCGCTGATTGCATGGCCACCGATGTGTAACAAGTGCATGTCCCACTGGGAAACAGACACATGTTCTCCTTTTTAACTCTTAGGTTGCAAACAACAAACCAAGGATGCTCACGAGACATTAGAAAGAGAGCTCCAGAACCCACTCCTCATCTTTTCTATGTCATTTCACTGGAGAGTCAAAACAGTATGCTTATCTAAAGACTATTTATCCCAAACTGTGTTCTATGAAAAATAGTATGTGTGTGTATGTGGGGGGTGTAGTTTTATGTTTAAGGAAAACATACATACACACACACACACTTGATAGTACTGGTTAGTAGGAGAACATTGACCGATTATATAATTGGAGGGAGTAGATTTTAACCCACCCCCTCTTCTTGTGATTGGCTGAGTGACTGTAGGCAAATAATTTAACTCTCTGAACCTCCCCTAAAGATAAAATGAGCTCACATTTAACTTTGGAGGACCACATGGGTTTTTGATAACACTGTTTTTGATATATAATTCAATACCTGGCACATCATCATAGGTACTCAATAAATTCTTGATAAATGCATACTTTGGATTTTTTGGAATGCTGCTAAAATGTTTACAGAATGATTTGAGTGCTATAAATAAGGTACAATAAAATTATTTCCAGTATAATTCAAACAAAAATTTACCTTACTGTCATGACAGTTCACGACATGGTATTACTTTAGGTTGAAATCAAACTTATTTGACACCTGTATGGTAAGTTGACCCACAGATCTATAGTTTGCTGAGTTAGTTTGCTACAGATAGGTAGAATGATAAATCAAAAGATAAATACATCATGAGGGAAATTTTCCTTTTATCAGAGTTCTGAAACATAATATATTTTCTTCCATAGACTCTATAGGCCTCCTGCCCCCAGCATGCTCAGAGAGATGAATGGGTTAGAATTAATTTGAAAAACTATAGATAGTAAGCTCATGGGACCAGTCCATTTATGTATTTATTACTCTTATTTTGCTAGAACCACTACCACCAAAAATAAATCTTACAGAATAAATGTTGCTTTTCGAGTGTATCCTGGCAAAAGCAATATAAAAATAATTTAAGACCAACCGTGTAATTATGTGCATTTATTCCAACCTTCCATTACTAGAGATAACAAGATGAATAGTGAAATGTGAACTTTAACAATCCTGTAATTATAGCCACTGAACCGTACATTATTGAAAGAACTGTGTAAAATCCAGATGCAAAAGAATCAACTTGGTATGTAAATAGAAATGAAACAGTAAAATAATCAAGTAATGAAGAAGTAATGTAGAAAGCTAAATCACTTTCCAGAATATTTCGTTGCCATGTTTTCATTTCTTTAACAAATAGTTTATTTTTATCATTTTGCCACACTTCTTACAATTACATATTGTGCAGCATCTATAACCAGCCTAGTCAAATATTCTGGAATTGCCTTTCATTCAGTTTCCTTTTTCTTCTTAGAACATAATTGGAATGTTACAGAGTGTTTTCCATGAGCATTTGTGTAATGAGGGCAATAATGTAAACTTCACTGGTATTTCTTCAATTGTAAGAATTTGCATCTTTGCTTAGCAGGTGCAGGTCCCAGCAATACCAACTCCATTTAATAGTCTGGGTATTCCTCTGTATGAGAATGGGCAGGCCATGTCAGAATTCAACATGAGCATCTCATTCATCAGTAGATGATTTGGATTTTCTGAGAGTAATCTGGGGTGTTGATGAGACATGTCAGATTCACAGAATTAAAAAAGAAAGGTAGTTTATTCACTTAAAATGGAAAAAAAAACTTAAGGTCTTTTTTTTTTTTTTGTATTTGTTAAGGGCAATATTCTTAGCAGATACCACAAAAGTATTTTTTTTCCAGAATAAAGTCATAGTTACTGCTTAATTATATCTGCTAATGAAGGAACAGTGATGTGTATGATAAAAATAATGAATAGTAAAAAAACAGCCTATGTCTGGTTTGAAATGAATGATATGTGGAGTTTCTTTGGTGGTGGGGAAGTAAAAGAGAAAAATGGTGATTTCAGAATATTCATCTTCCTAATAATGTTTGTTTTAAGCTACTATCAAATTAAAATCATTCACACATCCAAATGCACTTTGACTAACAAGAGCATAGAAACCAGCATAGAATTTGATATATTATATTGCATGATCAGTAAAATTGACTATCAAGAGAGAAGCATCTCTGCTCTTTTTACAAAGAGCCAGTGGTAGACAACAATCTAATGTACGTTCAGGCACTATCTCTGTGTGGTTTTAATTTGCTTTTATTTTTCCTATGAGAGATTATTATAAGATATAATAAATTAAGAAGATGCATGCCTTTCCTTGGGGAAAAGCTCTTGAGAAATAGAACCTGACCTTGGAAATTATTCTCATTTTGTCAGAGAGAAAAGAAGAAATGATGAAGACGTGTATTGTAGAGATGTTTAAACTGCTGAGGGGAAAGCCGTAAGAACAGAGATCCTGTGTGCCAAAATTGATCATTCTAATCAATCTTTGAGGATGCTTTAAACCCTTTATGAACCTAGTTTCAAAATACAAACAAATCCCACTTTAATATACTGAGTTGAAGTCCCAAGCAGTCCATTAATTTCACCTTCACAATTACGACAAGCTGCTGCGTGAGCTCGCGCACTCTCCTTTATCTCTGTGTGAATGAAGTCAGTACGGATGGGTTTGATGACATGCACATGTGTTGATATAAATGCTTTATAAACATTGCTAAAATGGCCAGCTATATTTGCGTATAAATTGTTGAACAAATAAAATGTTACCATTTTATTGGTAAAATGAAAAATCATTTAAAAAGATATTTAGCAGACTGATTCTAACAGTTCAGTCATTTAACGTCCCATTTAAAGTTCAATGAATTTCATGTCTTATCTATTTCAAGCGGAATCAACATGTATCTATGGTGAAAATGGCATTGGTGTGCATTCTGTGTTTTATTTTTCCTCAAAACGAATGAGCAATGTCATTACTGTCACAGCACATGAGACTGTTCCCCACCAACAAATATTTTCACTGCTATCCAATGGTCCATACTGATCTTTGCTAGATCTTATGTGGACAGATCCGGAGAAAATTCACGGTGCCTGTAAACTAAGGGCCCTGTTTTACTGCTTTGATTTATAAAACCATGTGAGTGGATTTCCTTCCAGATACACCTAAAATATAGGTAGGATTTAGATGCTATTCTTTTATTAAATACCATCTCTCAAAGAAAGATGACATTTATTGGATTATACCTATCAGGTATAACACTTGTTGGTGGTCACTTAAGTTAGTGGTAATCAAGCATATTCATAGGACCAGGGCTGAATTTTGAAAACAATATATTTTATGGCCAGGCGTGGTGGCTCACGCCTGTAATCCTAGCACTTTGGGAGGCTGAGGGGGGAGGATCGCTCAAGATCAGGAGTTCGAAGCCAGCCTGAGCAAGAGCGAGACCCCATCTCTACTAAAAATAGAAAGAAATTAATTGGCCAACTAAAGATATATACAGAAAAAATTAGCTGGCATGGTGGCACATGCCTGTAGTCCCAGCTACCCAGGAGGCTGAAGCAGGAGGATCGCTTGAGCCCAGGAGTTTGAGGTTGCTGTGAGCTAGGTTGATGCCACGGCACTCTAGCCTGGGCAACAGAGTGATACCCTGTCTCAAAAAAATAATATATATATTTTTTACATAAATACATATCCCTGTGGATCCACCTAAAAGAAATAACCCAGCGTCTGCCAGAAGGCAGGAGGCTGAATCACAGGGTCTGTCACCTTCACTTCCTGTGTGCTTTTATTCTACATTTCAAAATGGTATGTTGTGTTAAAGTAATTTCTTCCTTAAAAATAGATGACTAATGGGTAGGAAAAATGTGAACACTCCTAGCTTCATGAGAGGATGGACTATGTAGCCACCAGCCACGTGTTTTCAGAACCGATAGCAAAGCACACCTGACCTGTCATATTCTTTCCCTACCGCTTGATATGTGGAACAGTTAGAAAAATATTTATTTAACGTTGACATTTTTCTCCCACAATGTGAGAGAGACAGCACCAAGCCTCATTAGCTGAAACAATTTCTATGTCCCTGTATGACTTTATGGAAGTTATTTGAGTTCTCAAGATCTTGGGTTTTTGATCTATAAGACAGAGTAAGACCTATTTTGCAGGATTGTTACAGAGATTAAAGATAATACATGTATAGTATCTGGCCTAGAGCTTAGCATACATTAGACTGTTAGCACAAGTTGGCCATTCTTGCTGTCGGTAATTTATATATAACTGTGAACGAATTTAAGTCACCCCGTGGGAACACATTTTTTATTGGAAATAAAAAAAACAAGCTTGTGAGAAAAGGATACACTTGTGTTACTAATGAAAATTAGAGGTAACCTCAAGCTGGCTGTCAGTCATGGTGGTGAAAAGAATGTATTTTGGAGTCAAATAACCCAGCAAACCTTCCTGGGCAAGTTATTTTCCATAAGCCTCAGTTTATTCTTCTATAAAACAGATTATAACAGTCATCTCATTCTCATAAGGATTAAATGCAATCATGCATATGAAGTGCTTACACAGTGCCCAGCTCACAGTAACTTAATAAATTCGAGCTCTTCTTTCTTACCACATGGTGGAGATAGGAGTGAAAATAAATTCAAGGTAGGACAGCAGTGACAGACTTTTCTTACTTCACGTTTGTCTTGTGTGCCTGATTAATATGAAGTTATCTAAAATAGGCCAACAGTATGTGAAGGTCACCTGGCCCAAGAAAACTTCTGGATCTGTACAAACACAGAAGCTCAGTATATGGAAGTATATTGAAATCTCAACAGAATGGGGGGCAGCATAGTGACCCATGAGCTGACTATGAGTCAGCAATGCAGTGTCATTATTTCTTAGTTACCGTCACTGGCGTACATTATCAGCCGTGCTCTGTGTCTGCAAGATTAGTCATGTTCTTGCTGAAGTGCTTTTGTCTGGCTCAAGCCTCCACATTTTTCAAAAGACTGGAGAAATTAAACTGGATACAGAGACCATCAAGCAAACTGATTAAAGTGAGAAGGATCAGAAATAATTGGAAAAGGGAAAATTGTAGGGTCACATCAATTGAGGGGAAGCTGGCTCAACTGCTAATGTCACCATGAGCATCACAGGAATAATTAGGCTCACACTGCTATAGGATTTAAGTGGAATATTAGGAAAAACTTGTATAATCAACATTTGAAACCTCGTGTCAATTTAGAACATAGGCACAAGGCCAAGGGAAATGACCTCTTTCAATTCCATTGTTCTCTATAAAATTCCTTTAACCTAACCTTGTGAATTTTTATGGTATAATGTATCATATTGATATTGATTATTCAACAAAAACCTAAAGACACACAGATGTCGGGCGACACAGGCTAAAGAGTGAGCCATTCATTCAGTGGCCAAGCCAGAAATGGAATTTTCTATCTTTGGCTGAGTAATCTCTTCCTCCGCAGGCTTTCCTGATGATCTGTAAGAGGAGTTCTACTCCCACTCCAATTAAATGTCCTCGTAAGATTTTTATTCACCTTCTCCCTGGTGCTATTTCTCAGTGTCTCTGTTTCATTCCACCCACCAGGTAATCAAACCTTTGCCTTTATGTGAATGTGTTTCAAGAGATTCTTCTTTTTAAAGAACTAATTTCAGGTAGCACTCATAATAAAAGATTTGTTATACACCATGGACATTGTACGGGCTTTGCAGAGTTCTTCATAACACTGAAGTCACTACAGATCATCTTTTCTATAAAACTATGCAACGAATGACTGTCATCCTCCTTGACATAGAAGCCAAACTATAATGGGCTGAAGGATCTATCAAATACTCTAAATATTCTAAAGTCACTACTTTCTTTCCCTATAAGCCCACCTCTTCCTGTTTGATACATCCTTCCCACTAAGCTTGTCCCAATGTACCTGCCCTTGGTTGTATTGTCTACCTGGTTTTGAAACTTCCTACAGCATCTCACTAGCTCATCATCATGATAACTCTTGAAATACCATTTCAAAACCACTCTTCTTGCCTTTGCTTGCACACCATTTTGCTTCTTCACTTCACTATTACCTGTTTTTCTAAATTCGTAGTTGTATTATCCAACAGTAGAAGGTATTTTTCATGCCTAGTGGTTTGAATAGACTGTACAAAATGAGTTTCCTGTAAGAAAATTTGTCTGATTTGAGTGTCCTTTTGATATACTTATTTTGCTTTTATTCTAGGACACGGAATCCACAGAAATTTAATGTGAGCAAATTCACTAATGGGACATGGGGATTAAATGGAAAATCATGGTTGAAATCTTCACAGGGTATCATTTTAGTTTTAAATAAGGTTTCCTATCTCCAGCCCAAACTCTAATAGTGACTGATGTTTAGGAGGGAAGTTGAAAAGTTTTCTGCTGCTCTTATTTTCCTTGCTCATTTTCTATCTTAGAGATGCAAATGTACAGGGAGCGGTCTAAAACACAGCTCAGAAGGTAGCAGATTAACTCATTACCCTTTGATTTGTCAGGAACTGCAATGATGCTATGCAGAGTATTGACTCAGTATGAGCCAAGAACCACTGAACTCAGAGCAGCAGACTTTGCCAATTTATGGCACTTAAAAAAAAGATTAAAGTCTCTTAAAGCAAACATTAGAAATACAAGTTTTCCTTTAACTATTTTGTACTTATTAAAATATAATTCATATGCATTTATAGCCTAGCACCAATTTGGGCAAAAAGTAGGTGCTTAATAAATAAATGGCTATGGAATTAATATAAGCTCATTTCAGGGACCCATAAAGTAGTCTGCCCCAATACTCTCAATTTTTTTAATAACCAATTTCAATTTGCAGTCACTCAAATTCCTAAACTTAGAATTAAACATAGGATGTGTCCCTTACTCTGGTCTCCACAGAAACCCTCCTCCTAACATGCTCTTTTATTGCCAAAGTCTGTATCTTGCAAGGTCCCTTAAGAGTTGAGGTAATAATGCTCCAAGTGATAATGGAAATTTTTAGAAGCCCTCATTTTTTTTTTTTTTAGTTATAGTGTATCCAACAGATGTTCCAGAAGTTCCAAGAGTCAACTCAAGGACTCACTTTTGCAAAAATCAGAAGAAGCAGAAACATGGGACTATCTCTCTTGGATTCCTTTGTCAGAGTGGGGTTTAAACCATCAAATCAAGCATCAGTATCAACTTTCTTAAATCCTGGGCCTACTGCTCACTAGTTTAATGACCTTGATGAAGTTATTTATCTGATTCCCAGTTCCCTCATCTGTAAAATGAAAAGGATAGAATATTTTCTAGGTTATTTACTTGCAAAATTAAAATAATGCAAATAATGGTCTTTGGCACTGTGCCTGAGACGAATTAATGCTAGCTCTTATTCTTTCTTCCTTCTCCACATTTTTTCCCCTCAATGTGATATTGCAGAATAGGGCCCTGAACCAGGAGCTGGGAAATCTGAATTTTTGATCTGAGTCCTTGGCAGGCTTTCCATCATCTCTATCTTTCTGTCATCCCTTACATGTGTTAACAGACAAATTAACAAAGCTTTAAAAAAAACTAGGAGTTGATAAACAGTGAAGGTCAAGAGCATGCTACATATGCTTCAGCCTGCAGTGCATTCTAGCTCTGTCCTGTCCCATAGGGTGGTCATTCAACATCCTCGTTAATCATGGCTGGTAAGACTAACTGAATTTCTAATTTTATTTAATTTTAATTAATTAAAACTAAGAAAGGGGGAAGGAGTGGAGGGGTAAAAATCTACCTATGGGTGCAATGAACACTATTAGGGAGACAGGCATACTAAAAACTCCGACTTAAGCGTTATAAAAGGTATCTATGTAACAAAAACACTTATATCCCCTTAATATTTTAAAATAAAAACAACCCTGATTTTAAAAACTCATTGATTCAGTTATTGAGAAACTAATTTTTAACACTGCTACTAGAAAAATTAAAATTATGTATGTGACTCTGATCAAATACCTAATGGATAGCACATTCCAGCAGACGCTTACATTCATTTGGGATGCTTTCTCTCTAAACTGAGAGAATGATGATGTAAAAACACTATAATTCTTTGGGCCTCCTGATGGAATTATGTATTGTAATAAACAATGAATGAGGAACACCAAGATAATGTAAATGAAAGGAGATTCCAAAAATTAGTGAGCTAGGAAGGAAAGGAGACAGAGCCCAAGGAGAGGAACCCAAATCAGAAGTAGATGACAAGTAATTTATTAGTGCTCTGATTTTCATCCCCAAAACCCCAGGCTAAACTCGTTCATTGTTAATCATAGCATTCTGATTGTCTTTCACACACAGAGGTCCTGAAGAGAAGGGTCCTTGTCTTATTTATTTTGAATCATTTTATCAGACCTTAGGATAGCACTTGTCACATAATAGATGTTTAATAAAGACTTTTTGAACGAAATTCAATTTTATCTCCGTAATCATAAAGTTGTCTGGTCTTAATGTCCCCCATGGAAATATCTTACCAATTTTAACATACATTATGCACAAGATATCTTGGGAGCATCTTAAAAAAAACACACTATATAAATTCAAGTTATTAGTGCTATTTATGCAAAACAGAGTATTCAAGATGTTTTAACAGATAAAACTCTTCTGTGGCAAGATAGCAAATACAAAGAAGATAAACAACGCTTGTCCTATTTAATGACTCAGCAGATAAATATGTTTGGGGTGAGGAATAAAAAGTGAAACATCAGCGTCCTTCACTGGCAAACCCTTTTCTCTGTGTCTTGCCCATTAGCTGAACCAAGTAAAAATGCCGTACTTTTCCTTGCTCTGTTCTTTATTCTCAGTCTGCTGTGGCATCACTGCCAGAAATGAAGACGATGAGAATCAAGAACCAAGAAATCAATCATCCTGTTCTATAGAACTCATAATTCCCTGCCACCCAGTTCAACCCAGTCACATGAAGGAAACCACAAACTAAACCCCTGCAATGAAAATGTGATATTCCAATTTTTTCCCTTTTAAATTATAACTAGTCAGCTAATGTTGTAGGAGAGACAGAACAAAAGGGAATCTGAAAAACAAAATATAGTCTGATTGGAACTTTACTTATTAATATAATAAAGTGTCTAATATTGAGGGTCAATGAAGACTGCAATCTCTTCCCAGGTACCAGGACATATAAGAGTGCTGGACTTTGGGATTTTTGAATGGCAAGTAGAGGCACTCATATTCAGCCATGAAGGGAAACGGTGTCTACTAATGTACCTATGTAAGTTGTATTTTCAATAGCCAAGAACCCTCATTTAGCGCCTGCAGATCTATGTATTCTTGGAAGGAAAAATAAATTAAAAAAAAAATATTCTAATGAGATGTTCAAATTTAATATAAACATATATAAAAGGATACATTTTTGAGTACTCTCTTTGCATTTATTTTCTCTAAATGTTTTATTTCTACCTAATTGATTTATTGAAAATAGAATATTATGTACTTGCAAAGAGACTACCTAATTATTAATTTTCCCTTTAATTGGTTTAATGTAAGCTTATTGCATTGTATTTCTTAAATTTGTGACTGGTTTTATACTCCTTGCACCCTTGCATTTTATAATCTTCCTTTGTAAAGAGGAAAGCATGAAATTACTTGCCTTTAAGTTATGAATGAGTTAACTAATTCGCAGGCACATGGGAAGCATCCTATACTTGGAAGTGAATTAAGAAAAAGCAAACTTTTTTTCTAAACTTTTAGAAATAGACATATATGATAACATTTTTGCATTAACCTCATGAAGGGTGAATGCAAGCTTCCCATTTCTGTTGCCTCTGACAGCCTAATCCCCAGACATCCAATGGGGTTATTAGAACCATTGAAAGCAATCAAGGACAAAAAGGAGGATATTTTACGGCATGTCATAATTTTATCCAGAATTATGGAAGATAGGAAAAAGAGGACAAAATGGAGAGAAATGAAGTGAATTGAAGCAACAAATGAGAGACTATTGAAGGAAAATGAAAAGAAATGAGAAGAGGAAGAACGAATGATTGCCATGGAGACATGGTCACAGTACCAACACGGAAATGACCACCACTGGGTCCACGCATACTGACTGCTGACGCTCTTCCCCAGGGTTCTACCCCAAGCACCCATTATTCTCTACATCTGCTAAAGAGTAGGTGTCAAAATGATAGATGTTAGACCACCGTATCAACATTTCCATATACCCACGAAACCCATCATCAAAACAAAGAAAGCTGGGCCAGGATAAATTTCTTATCACAATATGGGCAAGAAGAGTTGAAAATGGTGTTAGATTAAAAAAGATTCTATTGTCACAAGCTCCCTAAAGCAATACACACTAAAATATTCTATGCCAGGAGTTGGAATCAAAATATAATTCTTCCAGTCTGCTTGAAGTGGTGCTATCACCAGTATTCTTTGATATAAAATAAAATGATGATTTTTAAAGGAATAATTTGTCTTCAGAGTTCTTTTTTGTTTGGATTTTTTTTAAGAAAATAGGAGGAGGAAATGTTGTTATCAATTAAGATAGTGGCAAGTAGGGAAGAAGCTCTTCAACTGTTTTGAGCTGATGCTGAGTACTTGGTTGTTTTTCTCAGCTGGTCTTCTGCCCCACCAAGGAGCATCACACTAATCATAGCTATTCAGCCGAAAGAGGAAAGATGAGGGAAAATATGTAGAGACATCTTAATGTTGAGATCAATTGAACTGGTACATAGCTTCTGACAGATATTTTGATCTAAATGAGCCCGATTGCTCTAGAAAATACTACAAAAGACAATTCTAAAGGGTCACTCATCATTTCCATCTATCATATACAGCTGAACATACCCCCCTCTGTGTTTTTATCTATTGCCCAAATCCATACCTTGTTCCGCCAACACTCTCTACATGGAAATGTTATTCTGTATCTTCTGAAATAAAGCATATATTATTCAACTCACTAATCTGGTCACAGGACCAGATTAAACTGCATTGAAGTGCTGGGGATAAAGTCCAGCTTAACAGCAGCAATGGAACTGATGAACTCCACCTGCTTATATACTTGTGCGTGGAGCCTGGGCCTGACTTCTTGGCATCTGTCTCACACAATCTTCTCTTTCTCTCATGGTCATGTAAAGATAATCTCCAGGAAATGTTCTTCTATAAAACGTAGGTTCCATTTTTCTGATTGGGTCCTGTTTGTGGGCAAGTTATTCAGCAAACCCATGTTCGTATTGTCTCTGTCTGATCATTTTTTTTCCCTGCAGATTTTTGTATTTAGGTTAAATACATTTATTTCCCCCCCAGTACAATTTGGACAATTAAGCTGGCAGTTGTATTAGTTTATTGCGCTTAACCAGTACTGTTCCAAATAGGCTAAATTGGAGGAGAGATGAGTGAGCCCAAACATGACTATATAGCCAAAATAATACTTTATTGTATTTCTTTAAAAGTATTAATAGAATTAATAGTGTAAAAGGTACACTCTTTGCCTTGAGGATCTTACACTTGCAAAACCACTGAAAAATTTAAAAATTAAATCATAAAAAGAATGTAAGTCTTAGATTTCAGCCATACTGTCTAGTATCTTGAGCTCTTCTATTGCATTCTCCTAGAATCTTGGAATCTTAATACCTACAATCCAAATAAAAATACACTGTTCCCTTCTATCTGGTCATTGCTCTCAAAGTCATCAATCAACACCAACCGCATCATTGTGCTAAACATTTTATATCTGGGTCACTTCTTTGTCTTCCAATTTAGCCCATTTGAAAGAGTACTGGATAAGTTTACTTCCTATTAATTGTAGGGTGGGGGGTGGAGGAGAGGAGGAAGCATTCTATTTAAAGCAAGCAATGCAGTCCGCTGAACTCAGTATTATATTAACTGATTCTAATAAAACATGGGGGGTTAGGAATGAAAAGCTGAGAGGAAAAAAAATGATTTGAGGAGAGCTTACTGATGCCCCAGTAAACCAGCACCAGCTATCACAGTTTATTAAATACATGTGTTCATTATGTTTTATCTTAGAGGTGAAGAGAGTAAATGGCTCCCTTCCCAGAATGTTAACACTTTCAGCCACTGGTGATTTCATTTAGCATATTACTTCTTTCAAGTAATGTCTCTGTAATCGAATTACTCTCCAGAGAAGAACTATCTTCTCTTCACAGTGTGATCACAGCTATCAGCTTTAATCGCATACACACAGGTGATTCCTCTTCCTCATTCATATTTAAAAGACTAGAGTTTGCAGGATATTCTTTTCTACATCCTACAGTCGTCTAAATACCTGTGAAAATCTCTACCATTTATTGAGCAGCTACTATCGCATGGATTTTTCACATAACATCTTAACCTTCATACAGGTTATGTCCTCACTTTATAAATGAGCATACTGAGATTCCAAGAGATTAGGTAAATTTGTCAAAGTCACACCACTTGATAACAGGATAGCCTAATAAATGTGCCTCCCACCCATTTCATCTCTTGGCTCCTGCATTTATCTAGGAAATATAATTCAGCCATATTGGATTGTTTATCTGAAATACATGTGATCATTTTAATTATTTAATAAATAATTAAAAATTCCACAAACCATTTTACCTTCAATGTTTCATCAACTACTTCTTAAGGTACATGAGTTACTTACTGAGCATCCACCTTTCAGCATAATCTGCAAAAAGTTGGTTTGAGGGCCAAGGTTACACCTTACACCTCTGTAACATTGGCACACAGTAGATGCTTAATAAATGTGTATAGAATGAACAAATAGATAGATATCGGAATAAACTTCAATGACAAGAAAAAGAGCAATGCTCTATGAAATGTTACAGATGTTTGTTCTGAAAAAGAGTAACTCTTTTGCTCAAATCTAGGAATTACACATGTAATTAGTGCAGTAGGACGACATAGAAAAACCCACATTATATGTAGATATCTAGACCTCAACAGGCTGTGGACCACACAGGGTACTATGATGCTAATTATTAGAGCAAACTACCACTCTGAAATGCATTGCATTTACTTTCTCACATTCTGCACCCAGAGGGAAACTATGCACAAAATAGCTCTGTAGGGAATCACTCCTGCAAGTCAGTTATTTAAAAATTGGTGAGAACAGTCACCCCTACCCTTACTCTGAAGGTGACTTCCACAAAGCAGAAAAATGGGAAAATATTTAATTTTCTCATAAAGCAATTAGAATTAATGAGGACAGATATGTATTAGAAGAACTGTGTGTAAAACCACAATACTCAGTAGAGGAAAATAGGCGCTTGGCATTTTCAATTATGGAAACTAATACAAATATCCTCCCATTGAAGCTAACAGGATTATGAAAAGAATAACGCTGTAAACATATGTAGTTATTTAACTTGAAGCCACAAATCAAGGTGGTATATTAAATACACATTGGTGTATTATGAGAGTTGTAACTGTAGTCTTCTCCCATCTCCCATTAATTTCCTGCAACAGAATGACTTATTTGACTTATTTTCCTTTTGCCTTATTTGAGGAAAATAACAGGATTTGTGTGTGTATGTGTGTGTGTGTGTGTGTGTGTGTTTTGGTCTGTTATAAGTCACTTCCTTAAGGATGCGAGGATAAGGAAGAAAACATCACAAGGGTTAGCCTTTCCATGGACTCATGGCAGGATATGATGGTGAAACAGTTCAGCAAAGAGAATGGAGAGAGGGCTTTGGATTATTTTTAATTAAAATAACCTTAACAAAACAAACACTATTAACATGACATCATACATGCCCCAAAGATACCACCACTTGTTTTAGTATAGTTTCTTTTAACAGCCTTTAGCTTTTTGTTCCCAGCTCAATTTGAGCATTCAGGGATAACATTTCCCATTATTTTTGTTTAATTTGAAGGAAATACTGAGGCTTAGCTTGCAGGAAATGAAAGTAGTAGGGCTCACCTCCCCAGGGCTTTTGCTCATTTTAAGAATAATTGACATGCCATGTAGAGTTGATGGCAGAATAACTATCACGCAGTCTCCTGTATATATGAGACCCTAGCAAACACTTCAAAACCAAGGCACAAACTAACTTCAAAACCCACTGCTCCATGTCGCTAACCTCCAGCCCTTCCTAGTGTGGCAGAGATGTTCCCATGGTAACTGAGCAAGGGAAGGGGAGCCAAGAACAGAGGAAAAGGGATGCAATTCCACTAAAACAATACACACACACACACACACACACACATACACAGCAGAAAGTCCTAAAGTAGAGAATGAAAGTTAAAAACATGACAAATCAATTATATATACGAGTAGTATTCATATCTATGGTAGCACATTGGGTTAACATTGTCATTTTCACTCTTCTGTATCCTTGTAAAAGCCATTTTTAGGAAACTATACTGACAGTTTCTTTTCTTTTCTTTTCTTCAATCCTGAAAGTGCAGGAAGTACAGTTCTCAGGAATACCATGCTGAGAAAATTGGACCTCATCTAACGGCCTTAGGGAATAATGCTTTAGACGATCTCAATAGTCTTATTGCATGACCTTGAAGAAACTATCAGGTGGGCCACCTAGGAGTCAATCGTAAATGCTCAAAAGGAAATACACGAAAGTGTATTGAACAGGTGTTGCAGTCACTATAAAGAGACAGAGTTTTCATCCTCCTCTCCTCCTCTCCAAGAGCCCTGGGCTTATCGTCTATCCACAAATGAGTTTTTCAAGAACCAAACAGTATATGTCTTTAAAAGTCAGCCTCAGGTTAAAAGGAGATATGCACATCTTTTTTTTCATTGCCTCCTCTACTCCCTGTTCATCAGTACTATCAAAATTACTGTGACCAACCCTCCCATTTTTTTTAGAAGGCAGGGTTTTCCCAGGACATGTTTCCATGCTAACATGGAGACAGACCCAGGAAATCTGGGATGATTGATCACCCTGTTTGACCAAACAAAACCCAAATCAAACGGCAGTAGCTGACATCAGTGTTGGTTTTCTTTGCTTTGTTAAAGGAGTAGAAGTTAACATTTTCCTTAAAAATTTTAAAAAGAACTTTATTATAAGTTATGGATACCCCCCAAAATAGAGATTCACCTATATTTTTAGTCACAAGTTTTACCCCATCATTTGTTATACAGAAGGGAAGATAGTAATAGGGATCACAAGACTCTGTTATTATGAAAAGTCCCTGATGTAATAAAAATCCTCATAATATCCCATAGTGTTCCACAAAGTTACAAACTCTGTCAGAATCAGCTATATTAAACATCACAGCCACATATAATTAAGGATCAACACCATTTATGATATCTTTCAAAATTTCATGTATCAAATTGAAAATATCACCAAGAATTTTAGTTTAATTTATGGGGGCAGGTAGTAAAGTTGAAATAAAGACCACCACAGGCAAACATTATAATCCAACAACAGAAAATCCCTTTATGCATAAGATAAATAATAAGAGAGACATTAGTGGAATTTTTCCTATTGATACCGTTTTACCTTCTGCACTTGTTTTTAAATGAAATGAGATTACAAATGGGTTCTAAACACAAACACTCTTTTGAACACGATTTCAGAGGATGTAGCATTAAGGCATGACACTGATGGCTAAATCAGGAGCTGGGGAAAAGTTCTGCATTCCAGGAAAAGCAAGAGTTCAAGGACACCACAGCTGGCAGCATTAGAAATAAAAATTGGAAAATACAACCTTTGACCCCATCAGGGAGAGGAGTGCCAGTCCTAAGTCACCCACAGGCTGCCCAAGATGGGTCGATGTCTCTCAGCCTCGGGATCAGCCCCATTCTCCTGGAGTGAAGTATCCCAAGAATGGATAAACAAGCACCACATGTACTCACCAGCAAATTGGTTTCACTGATCAACCCCTAAGTGAACATATAGGAACAACATTTATCGGGCGTCAGGCAGATGGGAGAGGGGAGAAGGGGATGGGTATATACATACATAATGAGTGCAATGCGCACCATCTGGGGGATGGACATGCTTGAAACTATGACTCCGGGGAGGAAGGAGGGGAAAGGCAACACACGTAACCTAAACATTTGTACCCCCATAATATGCTAAAATAAATAAATAAATAACAAATTAAAAAAAAATTGGGCTCTCATAGTTCCCATAATGTGGAACTACACCTGTGTAAATAACACACCCACACACATACTCTACACAAAAGATGGCAAGAGAAACTAAGCGTTAAGGTGATCTTTTCCTTGATATGATAGAAGGTAGCAAACAAGGCTCATTTTAATCAAGCTACGTGGTTTTAGATTAGGATAATTTAACAAAAAGAACACAGTTCACTCATTTAGTCTTTTAAAAGACACTCTTCTCCATCGTTAGACTACTTTGCTATGGGAAAAAAAAAAACCACATGGTAGTTTTGACTAATACAAAGGAAAATATTGGCAGAACACAAATAATATTCTAAGAATTCTTGAGGGTTTTATTTTCCCTATTCTTGTGGAGACTTCCTAATATTTAACATGCCACATATAAGGGAAAATACTTTCATTTCAATTACAATCTTTGACCTCAGTTCCTTTACTGAGGTTTGCATGGGAGATTTTAGCTGCTGTGGAAGTTTCTAAGTACAGTAAAGAGATGAAATAGAAAAGGCATGTTTGGGGTTGCAACATGGGATCATCTGAGTCTTGACTGAACAGACTGGAAAGGAATGATTAAGGAGGAGGATAAAAGAGCAGAAGATACCACAGAATTTATGGGTAAATTAACAGTAGTATAAATAGAAGCCACAAAATATAATGTTGCTTATTTTGTCTTTGGTACTATGGTAAAAAAGTTAATAATAGCCGTAAGAATGAAAAGAACAATAGTGGATAATTAGTGACTGCTACAGTGACCAGCTGTCCCACTTTGTGCAGACTGGAGTCTTCCAAAATGTGGAACTTTCAGTGCTAAAACCTGAAGAGTCACGCAGGCTTGCTGCAAGGATAAAATAGGTTAATACACACGAAATGCTTAGCATTGTACCTAGCACAGAGGGAGCTCCCATCTCTTCCAGTTTTCCTGAGACTGCCCTGGTTTTAGCATTGAAAGTCTCACATCTCTCAGGGAACTGAGTTTTTATGAGCACAAATTCATCTAAAGTTTGCAACAGCCTTGGGAGATAGACATGTGTACTATTGCTATCCCATATTATAGGTGGTACAACAAAGGCCTGGATATTTTAAGTAACTGCTCATGGTCACACAGGTCAGCACAAGGCGAGCCAGGACTGGAGTTGAGCAGCCTGTCTTTCATCATGCTGCACAGTTCCCCGTAGCACCATGTTGCCTCCTAGGTCATACTAGGGGCGCTTGTTAGTGTCAGAAGAGAGAAATCCAGAGGCAGAAGGGGGCCACACGTCCATGGCTAACATACAGATGTCTTTGTTCCCATTAAATGATGCACTGATATCAATAGATAATAATAGTACATTCTTAGGAGCTCAGGTGTGAAAAGTGAAGGTGCCTTAGCTTGTTGAGGGCATCGATGCCACTACAAGTCCAGGAACAACTGTGAGCTTTATTTTCCCCACCTTCTGGTTCTACTCTAACTAGGGTTATAAGTGGGATTATAACTGGGCATAGGGTAATGCCACATGTAGTGGAAAGGAAGAAGTCAATTGGGGGAGTTGGGAAATGCAAGGAAGAGTTAGAGGGATGGTGAAATAAAAAGGAAGGAAGGAAGGAAGGGAGAAAGGAAGAGAGGGAGGGAAGCAGGAGAAAGGACAGGGGAGGAAGGGAGAAAGGAAAAAAGGGAGGAAGGCCTGCTGGCCAGACAAGCCCAGGAATGGGAGGAGTAGCCGCATTTTATCCATAAATCTGGCACAGTGGATTGATTCTTTATAATTAACTATTGATGACTTATTCAAACTCAGTACCAAGACCAAGAAAATCTAGGTTAATATTTTTTAGCCGATAACCACATCTTATCACTCTCCTTTGGCACATAATCCGATTTAAATTTATAAGGCGACATTCATAAAAACCTCCCAAGAAAGTATGCGTCTATGCTGACAGGCCTAACTCTGCAAGTCTCATTAACATAAACCAACAATAATTATCTATATCTGGGATAAGATCTACACTTCGGAAGCAAAAGCCAAATATCACCATTCATCTCTCACTCACCTCATGTGTTCAGCATTTACTACAATCTTATATACAGCTCAGGCCCTTAGCGAAATATTCTTTGGAGACACAACATCATTCATTTTGTTACATTAGTTCCAAGCCAATAAATAAGAGCATTTTGGAGTGATCGAAAAAGTAAAGTGAAATGGTGTTAAATTATAGATTTCCCTGTAGTATTTTAACAACCCAGGACTACTCTTTTCCCTTTGTCATCTACATTTTTATACAATAATAAGAATGATACCTTGAGAGTGGCTACCAGTTCTTGAGTACCTTCTCTGTAACGAGCAGCGGGAGAAACAATGGCTGGCGTATCTGAGCGCGCAGGTGCACGTGGATGGGTAACGTGAGTGGAACAGGTGGCAATATTGCACAAAAGGCTGGATAAAGGACTAGAAAGAATCCTTCTTTTTGCTGTGGTGTAGTAAATTCTCAGGTTTTGTGGACTAAAAATTTTTGGAAGTAGTCACATAATTTAAAAAAAACGTTTTTTGGGTTTGTTTTGTTTGGTGATGCATTTCTAGTGCTTTGGAAAAATAACATTTATACAGATACTAGTTGTCTAACTCCTATTTACTAAATGTTTGGTATTATTGACACTATATTTTTATAGTACAGTGTTTATGATTGTATTTTAGATTTCTAAAATGCTCTATTTCATAGTTTATTTCTTTGAAAAAACCCCACCACAAGTCATTTCATGCAAAAGGACTTCTTCATTATTTATGTTGCATCTCATTAAGGTTTTACTTCCATCATCTAAATTTCCTCCTGAGATTAAACATTTGACTTTTACGAAGCCACTAAAAGAACAAGGATGCGTCACTTTCATTTAGGGTCTGAAAACATCATAATCATGCAATTTAATCAGCCTGAGTGTTGACAAAAGATGTTTTAGCTGTTATAGAAACCAGTCCTGCAGAAAGCCAGCACACTCTGAAGAGTCTCTTTAAAACATGTCAGGTTTGCCCATTGCCCTATTAGAGTTGGTGACCAAATTTACTCCCGAATTATAAATGTGTGCTCCTCATACATGAGTAATAGAGGATTCTGAGAAGAAAATAAATCAAGTAAAGGTCACTCTAAACAAAAGTAACGCACATGACCAAAGACTCCAGATCATATGATAAAATGGTGAGCAAAAAGAGTTGCCCAGTGGTGCCCAAGTGTCAATCCCAAGAACTTCTGAGAATTAACTTAGAAAATATGTGCAAAGCATCCAGAAATAAATCTGGCCCATAGTAAGTCCAACAATTTGTAGCTTTCATCATTATACTTATTAGTATTAGTCACATTTCATGGCTTGTTGAATAGAGCACTGAGCCTCAAGTCTCAAAACAAGTTGAAATACTGCATCCAATTTTTATTCATGAGACACGGTGCAAATTATTTAGAGCCTTGATTCCTAAATTTAAAAAGAGAAAAAAAACGCTACCTAACAGGATTGTTGCAACGATCTAATTGTTAAGTAAAGATGGGAAGAAGGGGGAAAAATGAAGAAGAAAGCCCAGCGCATTCTCTCCCCTTCATATGTACTCAGTAAATGTTCATTGAAGGGAAAAATAAACAGAATGTTCCATATTAAGAGCATGTGTTTCTGTTGGAATGAAGCAGAAAAATATAATAATTTGAGGACTTTGTATTATTCCAAGTAATAACCTATATCAAAAATTGACTTAAAATGCATAACCTGCTAGGAATGCCTTTCCGAAAATTAAAAAAAAAAAAAAATCTTTTGAATGGATTTCCAGGAAGTGAGATTTTTAGAATATATTATTCAAATTAAGTCCATATAGATATTTTTGATTCCAAATATTGTATAACATACAGTACAATGGCTTCTTTTAATACATACCATAAACCAACATTGTTAAATGCTTTACACGTATTCCCTCAACTAATCTATGTAACAGTCCTTTTAAAGTAGATCATGCTATTCCGATTTTACAAGTGACAAAACCAAGCCTAGTAAGTAGGTAATAGTGCTGAAAGCTGAATAAATATTTTAGTCTGAGAGGAAGTCATAGCGTAAGGATACAGACTCTTGAATCAAATTGGCTGAATTCAAATCTTGACCTTCTGAACTTGGATAAGTTGTTAACTCTTTTGTTCTGGTTCTTAATTATTAATACATCATTTGTAAAACGGAAAAAATAATAGGGTCCACTTCAAAGGATTGTTTTTAGGTTAAAATCCATGCAAAACCCTTGGAAGAGTTCATGGACCATGGACCATAGCCGACACTCAGTATATCTTGGCTGGTATTATTATTGGTCTAGCTCTGATACGTGAAGTTCTAAAGTTAATTTATCTTTATTCCTTTCTAACTTCCTTTTCAGAAGGCAAAAATTTCCTTGCCATTATATGGCTAGGTAAAGGGACCATGATTCTTTTAGCAGCATCTCCAATCTATATAATGTCCTCCATACCGTGAAATGCTTCTAGAGTGTTGGGAAGGTGGGAGGGGGTAGAAGGGATGGGTTTATTCATACCTAATGTGTGTGGGGTGCACTGTCTGGGGGATGGACATGCTTGAAGCTCTGACTCTGGTGGGGAAAAGGAAATATATGTAACCTAAACATTTGTACCCCTGTAATATGCTGAAATAAAAAATAAAATGCTTCTATACACATTATCTCAGTTGATCCTAATTGTACCCAAGGCTGTGTGACTACTAAGAGCACCAGTGAGGCCTTGGTTCTGGGACCTCCAGCTGGAGGTTCTATGACCTCTCTCCTAATAAAAGAGAATCCTGGTGTTTATTCTTTGATTCTGTCTAGTAGCATGACACAAAATAACTGGATGAAAGAATGTAACATTTAGTTACACATCCAGATGTTTCCATCAGTGTGAAGCCAAACATCTGGCTGATTAACCGGATGCTGCATTGTTTGTTAACCCTGACACCGGGCAACGTGTCAAATATGACTGATGTGAAGCAGAAGAAAGGAAAGCATACAGAAGGAGCCCTGAACATGAGAAATACTTTGCTAAATAAGAGATGGCATGGACTTTGCTATCATCACTTGCTCTAGCAATTTATTTGCAACCAGCATCAATAGCCCTACTGGGGAATACAACCTCGCTTAACTTGTTCTACTATTTTGACAACTCTAACTCAGAAATGTAATTTAAAATAAAGATTCACGGAGCTAATATCCTTCTTGCTTCAGACTATTAAAGCGCCTATTGTTCTCACAGCTTGGAGGGGGGCGGAAGTCTGCATGCATAAGTGAACACATGATGATATAGAGCTTGATAGAAATACTGCCCAGCTTTACCGATGCCTGTAGAATACAAAAAAATATGCACTCTGCATAAAATGCCTTATGATTAAAAAAGCAGTTATTATGGGTGCTTTTTCCATAACCCTAGAGACATATACTGTGATTTCCCTAAAGAGATAGTAGCAGAACTGATCACACCAATAGTATCTATGTTATTGTTATAGCAAGTGAGCACCTGCCCTGCTCCAGGCATTTTGCTGATTATGTGTAATAGCAACCCTGTGAGGCAGGTGCTCTTAATATCCTCCTTTTGTAGATGAGGAAACCGAGGCTGAGAGCTATTAAGTGACCTGCCCATCATCATATCTAGTGTGACTGTATTTCTAATTGTCAACTTATGAAAAGGTTCAACAAAGGGCCAAGTATGCACAAGGGTTGAAAAGGAGTTGCATTTAATGTGAAAGAATCATAGAATTTTAAGCCTGGAGGAGATCTTTAAAGAGTAGTTAATCCACCCTGGCATTTACAGATGATAAAACCAATGCTCACGAGGTCATGATTTGTCTAAGATTGCATATTTTACTAGAAAGAGAAAGAGAAATTCCTACCACAAGTGTCAATTCTGTCTGCCAGCGCATTATTGCATAAACTCGAGTTAAATGCTAACGTCCTTTCTACAAGTGAAGACATCTATTAGAATCCATTGTTACCTTACTGGGGATTAGCTGATCAGACAGACCAGGCAAGGAGGATTAGATAAAGAAATCTGACAGTGTAGAGGCTATTAGGGGAGGCAGCAGAGACCATTACTCAGGAATATCTGCTCTTCATTTGGTCCTGGGTTCGACTCTTGCCTCTAGTATGTAATGCTACGTGACACTAGGGAAGTCATTTAACCTCTTTAAGCTTCAGTTTCTTCTTCTGTAAATTGAAGATACTAATAGCATTACTGTCAGAAAATTGATGTAAGCATAACATTTATGAGTTTTGTGCAGCAGGTGGTGTCTTTTAAGCACTTAGTTAACACTGATCCCATAACTGCTCCTGGAAAGGAAAACCTAGAGGGAATGCTGGATTGCAGTCGGACTTCATGAAAGGCCTCAGATTGACAGGAGGATTATGGATTCAGAGAAAGGTGTCACTGACCCTACCACATGGGCTCACAGCTGGCCTGATTACAGTTTAGATTCTAATACCTTATCTTTATCAATAATTGATCAGCTTAATATTCAGAGCAATCAATGAAATGGGTTTCTGATTGTCACTACTAAAAAACTTATAAAAACAAAACACACACCCTTTCTTCCAACATGCGTTAAAAACCGATTTGTGCTACGCCACATACACTCACAAACTGGCGTATGCAGAATAGAGAGTTTATGGACTTCAATATAAAATGACAAACCTGATGGATCACCTTTGGTCCAGATGTAAACTAGTCCAGAATAAATCTCTATGAAGTATCTGCTTTGCCATTTTATAACTCGAACACCAGCGTCTCACAATAGAATAGACGCCAGTTGACTTAATTCTCTACAAATTTTATTTCCCTACCCTTGGCTTGCTTGTTATTCAGAATCAGAATCAACAAGGTATGGGTCTCGTTCTTGTCACTACAATGAAAGTAGGGTCCCTTTTTAAAAGATATATATGGAAATCAATTCTCCCAATCTGAGTGTACTTGAATATTTAATCATAAAATGCTTTGATATAAATATGCTTGGACCCCGAATTTCTTTGGATTCTGTATTCCAAAGCTCAACGAAAATAGTCAATGCAAGTTCTGTAGGTTTTAGTATCCTGGTGTGTGGGGAAGCTTCCTTACAGTATGTTTAATATAAAACGTTAGTCACAGTTTATGGGCTGTCTTAGTTTGCTAGCAATGCCATAACAAATTACTACAAACTCAATGGCTCAAACAAAAGAAATTTATTTCCTCTCAGTTCTAGAGACCATAAGTCCAAAATCAAGGTGTTGGCAAAGTTGCTGCATTCTAAGAGCAGGGAGGGAAGCATCTGTTGTAGGCCTCTCTCCTTGGGCTTGCACATGGCCACCTTCACCCTACATCTCTTCCATCATCTTCTGTGTATGTCTGTATCCAAATTTCCTTTTCTTATGAGGACACTGGCCCTATTATGTTAGGGCCCACCCTGACAACCTCATTTTAACTTGATTACCTCTGTAAAGACCCTGTCTCCAAATAAGGTCACATTCTGAGGTACTGGGAATTCAACATACACATTTTTGTTCTGGGGTTGATGGGGAGAGACATAATTCAACCGATAACATGGGCTTTCAGAATAAGCTAAGAGGTATGTGCACTTTCTTCTTTTTACTTTTCTTTCTCTTTCTCTTCTCCTCCTTAATGTCTGATCTGTTCTCTGGAAACAAATCCATTATTCCTGCTTCTACTGGTATGGAATTCTATTAGTAATTACATGGATATGTTTTTTAAGATTCCAGAGACCTCACTTTTTGTACTTCCTAAAATTGAATCCTTTTAGCATGTCCAGTAGGACACGGATACCTGCAGATTGCTGGAGAAATTATAGCAAAGGAATTAAAATCTGGCACAAAGTAACTCTGCTGAAAAGGATGTGAATTCAGAAAAGTTATGTGTATACAATGCTCGAGAAAATCCATGAAGCAATTTACTCCTTTCACTCTTCATAACAAGCCATGCTAATTTAGATAATGATAATTAATGATTTGCCACATCAAATGATGGAAATAAATCCATAAAAATTGACTTTATTGATCAACCATTTTCAATTAAATTAAAGGCAGCATTAAGCAACTCCATCAGAGGAGTCATAAAAGAATATATTCTCCTAAGGTAGTTTGATGACAAGGTGGAAAGATCAATTTCTGAAATGTGATGGAATACATGGTGCAGCTGGGTACCAAAAACCACAGTAACTGATAACGTGGAAGTTTAAGCAACTCTGTACGCTTACTTACGTGCAAACCTAAAAGTTACAATCACTTCCCAGTGATAAGATAATCCTGGCTCGTTTCCATATTGTGGTAATTACCCTACTCTAAGTGATAAATTGAGAAGATTAACTATAGAACTAACTAGCAAAAATGTACCTAATTTAGGAAATTTCAGCTCTCTATTATCTACTCTTTATCTAAATTAAAGTAAAAGACCTGTCTGTGCTTTAACCGGTAATAAAACACTAGGGGGAAAATAGTCTACTTACGTCACATAGCTGAATAAGAGTCAACTAAATAATTACAAATCCAAGACAGCATTTTTTCATGGAAGGGTAATTCCAACATACTGGAAAGATCCTGTGGCTCTGTTGACAACGATAGAAATACTGCAATGAATTCCCTCTCAGCAGGATGCTGGCATTTGAAGGATTAATAGAAAAGGGAAGTACAAAGGTTATGTAAAGCTTAAAAAGTCAGGAAAGAAGAAAAATCTAATTAGAAAATCATATATAAGGGTCTCATTCAAATTATATGCCTAGAAATGGGCTAGGACTTGAGTGAGAAAGACGACATTGTCACTTCATTCTCAAAAGTCATTTGCAAATGGTCTTAACTTGGGAGAAAAGGCCCGAGAGTGCCTTCCACATATTTCTAGAACTTTTTGAGACAGATGTGATATTTTTAGCATGTATGAATCAAGACTTGGAGCCCTCTGTTCATCAACTTTTTTGTCAGCATTTCTGTGTCAACATCAAGGAGGTTTCAAGTGCTCCTGAAAAGGGAAACGTTGCCTCATTCTAACAACCATTCCAGATAACTGCTGAAAACCCAACGAAAGTGACACTGAATAATCACTTTATCAGGCAGCTTAATGAGATCCTTTCTGAAACTAGATCAAATTAATACTTCGTTAAGACACTAAGTATTATTTCTTTCTACTTTTTATTTTATTTTTAAAACTTCTCCAAATTAAAAGAAAAAAATAAAGCTTCTCTCAGAAAATTAAAAAAAAAAAAAGTAATTGCAGGCAGTTTGGGTTATTTGCTTAATCCTAAAGAAATTTATTCTGTATTTTCTTATCAGAGTAGGGATGAGGGTGGTAGAAAAAGGATGGCCACATTCCCCTTCCTTTTCAGAACCCATTAAAATAGTCCTTAACTGCCAGGGTTTTACTCCAATTCGTGTAACTCCTCAAAACATTCATTGAATAATTGAGGCCTGAATGTTTTTACAATTGTCTGAAATCCTTCAGCATTTTTAGTGCTCTAATTTGGTGCCATCTCCTGTCACTGAGAGCCTTACGAGGTGCTATTTTAAGATGTTGGTTGGGGTGGTGATCAACAAGACAGACAGAAACACCGACCTCATGGATTTTCTATTGGAGTTGGAAGAGACATACTATCCATATAATTAGGTTAACAAATACAGCATTTTTAGGCAGGGTAGTCAAGCAAGATCTCTTCCCGGAGGTGATATGTAGGTGAAAGCTGAATGGTAAGAAGGAGCCATCCACCTAAACACATTGCATATAGAAACCATGGCAAGTTCTAAGACACTTTCAAAGAACGGGAATGTGGCCAGAGGGTGGTGAGCCCAGGAGCAGAGAGGTAGCACACGGGAAGTGAGATTTGGGCAGTGCTGAGATTATGTAAAGATTTCCAGGCAGTAAGGAGCGTGGATTTTTACTTTAAGTGAATTGGGACATCAGTGGACCTTGTTTTGGCAAGAGCAGGTTCTATGATGCGCTTTACATTTTAAAAGATAACTCTGGCTACGTATGAAGACTATACTGGTGCGAGGCACAAAATGGAAGCAGCAGAATTTTTTTATTATAGTAGCTGTCGCAATAATATGTTAAGGATCCTATAAATCTGTTTCTCGTTTTTGAGTCATCACTAATTTTGCTATGTAATTTGATTACTTTGAGCGAAACAGAATAGCATGGAGTTGCTAGCTTCTAATTTCCCTCACTCTCCTAAGGCAAGTAATTTAACCTCAGTCTGCTCCCTTAATATCAAAGTGGGATAAATTTTCTTATTTACCTTTTGAATTTGAATTTTTCTAGAAATATTTAAAACATGAAAGGGTGTTCACTCTTTACCAAGCAAGCTATACATATTTACTCAGTGACACAGATGCTGTCAGGCAAAGATTTTAACCAATATTCTGCAATATTTGCAGGTTCTGGTTGGAACCTGCAAATATTCATCCAATAGAGGCATTTAATAAAAGCAAAAGAACAGTTAAATTGGAAATGTTTTCTTGTCTTCTAAGTGAATGTGAGAGCATATTAGACAAAGCCCTTAAGAATCTACTTCTCAGAGATTATATCAGAATAAGATATAATAAAATAGTTTATAATATAAAGTCTCCATATTTCTCTCTGAGTTATATAAAAAAAAAAATCTTAGCCCTGTCAATATGTAAGCAGAATTCTGGAACTTAGGCAACTTACATATTCTGTGAGTTTCTTTCAACTATTTTGCCAAAGATTCTCCTGATACACTTTGTGTGACAAAAAGTTCTATGGTCAATTTCCCAGTGAAAGGGAATATCTCAGTTCAAAGGAGAAATTTTCCAGACGTATTTTAAATTAAAAAATAATTTTTGTTAATCCACTCACAAATTGATGGGCACTTGGGTTGATTTCATATGTTTGCAATTGTGAATTGTGCTGCTGTAATAAACATTCACGTGAAGGTTTCTTTATGATAAAATGACTTTTTTTCCTTTGGGCAGATACCAGCGGTGGGATTCCTGGATTGAATTGTAGGTTTACTTTTAGTTCTTTGAGAAATCTCCATACTGTTTTCCATAGAGGTTGTACTAATTTGCAGTCCCACCAACAGTGCATAAGCATAATAGAACAAAAATTCTTTTTCTCTGTAACTCAAAATGAAAGGGAGAGCAGGTGGCCCTAATGCTGGCCACTAACTGAGAAGCACATGAGGATACAGCCTTGGTAGATCAGCTTCTAGTAGATCCAGAAAAGGCACGGGAGAAAAAGACAAAGAAATAATGCTCTAGATGATACCTTTGCACCCTGACTCAAGTCTCACGTGAAGTGAGCCAGGCTGTTCTTTTCAGTTACACAAGTCAGTGACTCAGCTTTATTGATTGGGGCAACTGAAGTCAGATTTGCTATGTCCTACACTCCAAAGCATCCTAACTAATACAGTTACAGAAATCAGGGGGATAATATAGCTGAGTAGGATGGAGCCCCAAACAGTTCTCCTGGGGAAATAAGTACAAATTCTCTAATCCAGTGGTTCTTAAAATTTTTGAGATTCCAGATGCCTTGTAGGTCATTTTCTTGGGAAGCAAAAAAAACGTACTTGGGCACAGACATAAAAACATTTTCCTATGATTTCAGAAAGATTCACAGTTTTTCTGAAGCCCTTCAAGCATTTGTTATAAAATAAAATAATGTATTTGATTCATAAGAATGGCCAGATTCTAATATCAGGAGAGCAAGCCTGGGGACAGCCGTGTGATGATGGTTGGTGGTGATACATTTATATCTGTCTACATTTTAGAGATGATTTCAACCCAGCATGGAACAGGCTGGCCCTTGCTCTCAAATTGCTTCCTCCAATGTCTCTGAATCATAGAATGAACAAGAGTCCTGTCAATCAATTACTTTAAAAATTGTCAGAAAATGTGTTCAGGGGATGAAACTGATCTCCACCCACAACCCCCACTGGTATTTCCACCTCCAGCTCTGCCAATGATTTGGTTACTGGAACAGAGGCAAAGATTTCCATTTAGCTTAAATAAGAGTATGCATTAGCTCTAAACAAAACCCTTCTGATTCTAGCTAATAAACGTAGGTTTCAAATAGTGGAGAGCCTCATGGATGTTTCCATTACCATTATATTAAAAAACTTCATAATTTATTTCTGGGTTTAGCTCTGCCTTGAAGTTTATTATGGCGTTGCCCTTTTTTGGTTTGTTTTGTTTTAACCTTTGGAATCTACTTGGATCTGCCACACAGATAGAGGAAGCTTAATCAGAATTCCTTATCTGAGGCCAACTGTAAAGCCTTTACAGTGACAGAATGGATAACTGACCTCACACTCACACATTCCTTTAGACCTACAACTATTAGAGTGGTTTATAACTGATTATTAAACCTTCTATCCTGGTAACAACCAATCTCATTCTCTGAATTTGAAGTTCAAATCGTTTTAGATGTTTGCACAGCTCAACTTCCCTCTATGAAAGATTGCTTCTTAAAGCAGGACTCCCCAAACTCTAAGATGCATATGACTCCCCCAGAGATCTTGTTAAACTGCAGATTCTGATTCAGTGGGTCTGAATTGGGGCCTGAGACTCTGCATTTCTATTAAGCCCCAGGTGCTACTGGCCCTGTGGATCACACTTTGAGTGACAAGGGCTTATAGGACCTGCAGTAGAAGGTCTTACAGTTTGTCTCTCTCACACACCTACCCTCGTTACCAGGGGCCAGCAGGAGATGCTCCTTAAGAACTTGGTGACTTGCTGTTACAGTTGATGGAGATTACCCCAGGAGCTAACTAAGGAGAGAAGAGTTCCACTGTGCTACCTGTAAACGCTACAAATGTAGTTACAGTGCCAGGCATGTATCTATAACGACTGGTCCTAAGGGGCCTATTTGTGTAGGAGCCAACAATTCCAGAAAAGATCCCCTCCAAGCTGGATGACACCAGCTTGGATTAAAGACACCTCAATCATCTGTACAGAAACCTGCATTGAAACCCAGAAGACACTGCTCCCATTAACCCTCTTTATTTGCATTAGAACAATTCTAATTTTAATCTATTTTCTCTACAGCCATTGTATTTCATTTTCATATAACATGACTTTGAAATTTCTGAGCTTTGAGAACAATGAAATACTAAAAGCAGAAGGCTTATTTCTCAATTGATGAGGGCACTGAGAGGACCACAATACCTTCCAGTTGCCAAAATATAGAATTCTAGTTGGTTAGAGAATAAAGAAAATATCACTATGGCTATACGTTAAGAATTAAATAATGCCAAACACCCAATTTTATATATCTTTTAGTGTTCTCAAAACACTTTATTAACTGTTACACCTTCTCTTCATAATACCTCCATGAGGGTAGAGCATACTAACTGATGTCAAATATTATAAATTTAATTTTATCTTTAAAAGCCCATATTATACTTTCATACTGTACTATTAGGGAGGAATGGAGACTACCTAGGTTTTCCCTCATAATCCACCTCCAGCAAACTCTCATTCTCTTTCTTTCTCTCCTCTCTCTCTCTCTCTCATCTCTCTCATCCCTCCATCTCTCACGCACACACACACACACACACACACACACACATACACCTTTAAATTCAGAGGTCAAACCAGGAATCTGTGACTTGACCAACTTGATCCATTACATGTCTCTACAGCTGTCACTCACAGACAAAATAACATAGTGAACACAACCTAATGCTGTACTGTGAAAATAGCTTCTCTCAAAACAGACTATAGGAAAACACTTCAGAGAAAATTTCAAATACCTTCTTCAAACAGCTGTTTCTAATGGTTTCACAGGACAGACTACACATTGAAAGAAATGAGGACATCATTGAGCAACACGACTAATTATGTGCACTTTACATATATTATCACACTTAATCTTCACAACTTTTCAAGTATGATCACCCCAGTTTTTCAGATGAAACTGGGAATTAAAAAGAAAAAAATGACAACTCCCCCCAAAATCACAGGGCTAGGAAATGGCAGTACAGAAACTTGAATACAGGTCCGAACTACTCGAATTCTGAATTATCCACAGCTCTTGCCTATAACCACTAGATAGGTGTTTCTCAAACTTTAATATGCAGACAAGCCACGTTGGGAAGCTTGTTAAAAATGCAAATTCTAATTCAGTAGATCTGGGGTGGGACCTGAGAATTTGCATTTCTAGCAAGATCTTGGGTAATGCTGATACCTTTGGTCCAAGGGCAGTACTTTGAATAGCAAGAAACTGTGGTATGCACTTTGACAGTGTTTCTCAAAGTGTGGGCCTTGGCCAGCAGCAGCAGCCACAAGGGAAATGGAGACTTTGTTAGAAATGCAAATTTCCAGGCTCCACCTGAGACCTGCCTTGGAGTTGGGACCTAGCAATCTGCATCTTAACAAGCCCACTTAGGGATTCTGTTGTAGGTTCAAGTTTGAGAATGAATGGTTAATATACAGCATTTCTACAGATGTAAATAATCTAACTCTATACAGCCTGGAATGATTTTCAGCTATCTAGGTATGATTTACTCCTGTTTTCCTAGGTCAAATTTTATGATTTACCTGAAACTTTTCACCACGTTTGGTTAATAAATGGTCTGGCCAGAGCAAAACTGTGACTGTAAAGGTAACCTTGGTCCATTACACTGCAGGGGCACTTCATCACAGGCTGTGCTGCATGATCCTGGACAGAGGTGGAGGGTGGGGGGCGGGGAGGCGGACACTCACCTCACTAATGTCTCCCCTACAATATGGGTAGGATTTGTTTTCTCAAATGAATCTCCCTGCAGTATGCCCAACATGTTTTTTCTTCCCTATTGTGCTGTGCTTTGCAAAACAAATAAATACTTAGTCTCACAAATACATTCTCAACAGTGACTAAGAAATAAGCATTTTCCCTTAGTTTGAGAAGAAACATGTCAAATTATTAACAAATACTAAAAAGATAGTTATTTTAGGTCTCCAATTGGGATAAGCAGTAAGATTCAGGGGAAAATTATAGCGCCTGGAAGGCTCAGATATATGAAAATGAAAAGATTTTAATTGTATTCAGCTAAATAATAAAGCAATCTTCAACCATCGCATTTCTAATAATAAATGATAAATTAATTATGTGGGCTATGTGCTTTACATGAATTATCTCATTTAATCCACACAGCAACACTTCAAAGCAACCACTACTTTTTCTCCATTTTAAAGATTATATAATGGGATTAGAGAGGATACATATATCGCCCAAGGTCATACAGCCGCTGAAAGTCTGAGCTGAGATTTCAACCTAGACCTATTGGATTCTAAAGCCTGAGCTTTTGGAGACACATGATGTTGCCTCTACTAGGTATACTGGTGGAAATACAGTGGTAAAATCCAAGTTTAAAAATATAAATTATATATGCTATATTCTCTCTAAGGCCACTGACCTAAATCTCTCCCCTGAGGGCTGCCATAACTCTTCAAAGCAATCCTCTCTGTGGTTTAACTGTCTTAGGTGGACTTGAGATTTTCCTTTCCCATGATGTCTACTGTTCTGTCCCAATATTCCCCTCTACACACGAAAACACACATCAGCTTTCTGGACCCATGTGAGAACTTGGTAATTCCACCCTACTGATTCCCCAAAGTCTTCTAACTCCCATATGCAAAGATCAATTACAGGCTGATCTCACAGCCAATCATTGCTACAGCTCCCCACAGCCAGATAACAGGACTCCCCTGGAGAATCAAGGAAGGGGTGGAGGAAGGAAGTTGCGTTATCTTCTGTGCTTGAAAAGGCAAAGCTACATTCTCCAACATGGAAAGGACAGCACAGAGCCCTGGCAGTCCTATAAATAAGAACAAAGCCACATGCTGTTGGGTGAAGCACTCAGAAAAGAGGAGAAATTTAAGAGGAAATACTTTAAATGTCTGGGAGTTGGCAAAATTCATTTAAAGGCATGGAAGACATCAGTAATAGAGTAATAGAGAAAGCATGACCTCAAAAGCCCACATTTCTCCAACAGAGTATAACAGTAGATCCATTCTTTAGGACCATGCCTGGTTCTCTAGCGATTCTTGGGCATCTCAAGATGCAGAGTTAATGCACTTATCTCACGGGGACTCAGCAGCACAGAAACTTCAATATTGCACCAGATTCTAAAGAGATTGCTCGTGTAAAGCTTTAAGGAAAAAAAAATCATTTCCTCTTTTATAATCTCCAAGCACAAACATCATTCCATCATAACAGATGGGATTTCTCAATACAATAGACCTTATTCTTCTTTTCTCCCTATAACCACAATGGAAGGCCAACTGAAACAGATTATATTGCACAGAACGAAGCACTATATCTCTACCCCTTCCCTGAAGTCATCATTAGAGATGCAAGCTCCTGCATCTGTGAGGGACTTCCATTTGGAGCTGGTTAGTTATGAGTCTCCATTCATTTCATGCATCTGATTGGTTCCAACGACTTGAATGATTCTAACAAAGATGAAGATATTAAACATAGAGCTCATTATTAGTCAGAAGTCTGCCATGTTCCCTGCTGTATAATTAACTCCTTTCATTCAACACATTTAAAATAGCATCAATGAAGAATGTTTAATTACCTCCCTCCAGAAGAAGGTCCCGACTCAGATTCAGTAGCCAGTTTCACAATGAGGTTCAATTTAAATCATTCTTAAAATAATGTTTCTGATAAGTATAGGGAAAGCTTAAGTCCAGAAAATGTAAATCTAGGGAATAGAAATATATGACAGATTGGAAGAAAAACATCTTTAGCCTGTCATTTTTTCAAAAAAAATGGGTAAAGCATTTCTGATGGCAGCATATTTTCCCAAGGAATTTAAAGTATGTGGCCAAGGTCACAAGAAAAAAATAAAACTGTAGTGACTGGTAAAAGTGCTATGTGAACATTCGTGATTAGGATGTATTGTATCAGTAGTAAAATATGTAAAATTGGTTTCTATACCACCCTGACTTCAGGGTCGTTTGTAATCCAGCTACCAGAAGGTGAGAATGTGGAGATGGGAGTCACAATGCAGTGGCAATGAAGATAATGTTTCAGTTATGCCTCCAGGGTTGAAAGGGACAAAGCACAGGTGATTCAATTAGGTGTCCTTGTTTCCAGGGCTTGTAGCACCTGCTTTGTATAGCATAATACATGTTTATTACTGTGGCCTTTGGGAAAGCACTGCTGAAACATAAGTGGCCAAAAGGAAAGGACAGCCAGCCTGTATTAACTTCAGATGTTGACAGGCCATACCACTTATTTGTCATTCTGACTGCAAGGACATTTTGTGATAATTTATTCAAAAGAGCAAAGTCATTTATAACTCTTCCTCCCCTTTATATTACTATCACCATCACGATCTCCATCACTTTCACCAAATTTTTATAGAGCTCCAACCATGGACATCAAAGTATGCTTGATATTACAGAGGACAGTTGTTTAGGGACACCCAGTGCCCTGGTTTTCTGTGGGGAAATTATACCTCCTTGCCATTGTTCACAGCCTTATAGAACTCTCAAAAGGTGACTTTTTTCCTACTTTCCTAAGAGTAAGCACATGACACAACACCTTTGAGGCTTCAGCAGACTGTGGCAAGAAGGGGGTGAAATAATTGGAGTTCATGCATACTAGCAGCAGTGGCCTAAAATAGCTATTAATTATTCCCTGCTACCTGGACCTCCCAAAATTCTCTCTCTTTGAAAACTTCTTCCTTTAGCCTTTGCTTTGATTCTGTGAGCTACCCATAAGCCTTTTGATACATTCCTGACCTACTTGAGATAGTCTAGCTGGTTGGTTCTGTTGCTTACAACCCAAGAGCCTGAACTGATGCAGATATGGTGCACATGAGGAGGGACATACTATGGTCTTTGCCCTAAAGAAGCAGAAGATCCAATTAGGCAGAAATGGCAAATGCACAAAAGGGATAAATGACATTATTAGCTAATGCTGAATGGCAGATAAATCGGACCAGAGTTTGAGGATGAAAGTCAATGATTACAAGCAGGATAGAAGGTGATTCTAGACGTGGTAAGACTGGATGCAGAAGAGCAGCTGGGGATCATCCAAGAGAAACTTGAAATAATAAAAGTGAAAGCAAACAGTGAAATATATGTAGTTATACTATTTTTATATACAGTTATATATATACTATATGTAACTATATGTTATATATATAACAGTATAGGCCCTTAACACTATCCACCCTCATTAATAAGTTTAATAATTCATATTCCCTTTAAGCTTCAGATGTGGAAAAATATATGTAAATATATTTCAATTCTAGGACATCTCTTCCTTAAGAAAAGGAGTAAAAGGAGTAGAGAATATGGCATAAACTTTCTCTCCTGATGTCTGCCTGTTAAAAGAGTGGTGTGAACACACAGAAACATAAAGGGAGAAAGCACAGGACAAGCATAAATTCAGCATTTTCTCTTGCATCTATTCTGAAGAAGAAAAACTCAACTAGTATCTGGACCGTCATACTACTTTCCACCCAAAATTACCTCCTGTATTGGGAGAGGAAAAAAAGCAAATAGTCTCCCAGTACATGCATATCTATTTGTACACACACACACACACACACACACACACATCCCACAGTGCCAACAAATCCCTTTTCTTTAACATAAAAACCCTTTATACTGTAACATAAGAGCATAACCCCGTAGCTGCAATCAACACTTTGAAGAAGAAACAGCACAGTTTTTTACAGCAATTAGGAGAGCAGTGCTCACGTTGCACTGCTGAGCTTTTTGCCTCCCACCTAGCGAAGGACAGGGAAAGGAGCCCCAGAGGCCACATAGAGGCCACATAACCTCCACTCTCAATCACAGTCTGGAAGGCAAGGCCGGTGTTATTTATTTGGCTCCAGGGTCACATAGCCTCATCTCCTGTCTAATGTTTAATAAGTAACTAGATGCAAAGTAAGGGCAAACCTCCTTCAATATTTCATATCAGTTAACCAAAAAAGGAGTATTATTTTATGTATCAATTTCAAAATAAGTAATGCTTCATTATTTGGTCCAAGTCCCAGCTCTCAACTCTGCTAATTTATGAAGCAAACACTTAAGGAAGCAGAGGCCATCATAACAACGCTGTAACACACTCCTGCTATCTCCCTAAAATAACTTTCGCCTGGGTTCCTGTGGTAGCCTCCTCGGTGTCTCCTTTCTTCCACTTTCCCTCTTTATAGTATAATTGGCAACCAGCTGCCAGGATGATTCTTTTAAAATGTAAATAAGATTATATTAAATCCAAAGTCCTTTTGTTTCCCGACAAGGCTATGCACAATATGGTCCTGGTTATCTCTTTGACCTCATTTTACCCCCCGTCCTGCTGGCTCACTGTGTTCTACTCCCCAGCCTCCTGCTGGGCCTCAAATAAGCCAAGTGCATTTCTGTTTCAGGGCGATTACACCTGCTATTCCCTCAACATGGAATGTTCTTGGATATTGTTACATCTTATTGCTTAACCTCATTCCGGCGCCTGCCTCAGTGTCACTTCTGCTGAGAAGCCTTCTCTGACCATTCCACCCCAAATCATATCCCCAGCAAACTCTCCATTGCCTCACCCTACTTTATTTTTCTTCATAGCACTTGACACCATTTGAAAGTATATATTTATTTCCTGATTGCTTTCATGTCAGCATCCCTAACCAGAATGCCGTTCTGTAAAGGGAAGAGCTTTGTATTGTTTTCTGCCCCATGCCCTGGTCTTTGCACATTGCCTAGGCATAGCAGGCATTCAATAAATTCATACCTGTGAATGAATGAATGATTGCACTATTTTATCATATCATATTGCTTTCACATTCACACATTTTCTTTCAATTAGCACCTAAAACAATCCTGGAAACGCAGTCACTCAGAGCCCAAGATGCACACACAGAGTTATTCACATTTGGCTTATAAATGGAGAGAGAGAGAGTAAATTGAGGAGATTGACTCAAATTCCGACCATCTTCAATCTCCCCACCAGCATTTGAACTGCAATGCAAGGCTCTTTCACTGCACAAGGATATCTGAAGATGCCTGAAAGCCTCAGAATATCAGGTCCAGATAAGATTGGGACTTCTCCCTAGAATCCACCGTGAATGCTTCTCTAACAATTTCGGCGTCTGGACTGGACAAAGGAGAAACAAAAGTTTCATAAAACCAGAGGGCTTTATTTTCTAAGAAGGAAATCAATGAACACATCCCCTCCATCCCCTTCTTGGCTCCTCTCTTTAATTCCTATTAGGCCATAAACTACTGCCTGAGGACTCATTATCCCAGCCTTCAGAGGCCCCTCTCCAAAGGGAAGAAGGAGGACTCCACCCACTACATCATCTTAATCAGCAACTTAGGAAACAGTATCACATAAAACAGCAGCAGACCTGAAAAAGTGCAGTAATTGCAATAGCACCGCTAACTAACCATTCAGCTCCCGCTTCTGCATAATTAAGAAGGTGGTTTATGACAGGCATTTGCAGCATTTAAAACATTAAAAGGAAAAGCAGCAGAACGTGCCACACCAGGAGCACTGCAGTCACTGAATGGAAAGGAGGAAGAACCTGGAGAAAACACGGACTCTTTTCCTACTAGAGTCCCTCCTCCTCCCCCCCTCAGTGTTTTGTTTTGTTTTGTTTTTTCTCTTTCCCCTCCTGAAAAATGAGTCACCGAGGGGGTAATTTAGCAACTGGGTTTTTTGCAAAGGTAGCTGCTGTGTGCTTAAATTACCAGAGAAATGCTTTCAATTGCTCCCCTTTAGAATGAGAGCACTGCTTGGTCTTTTCCCAGGTTTGGAGCTTTGCACGCAGCAGGAGGGTTCAGGGGAGTGCTGGGAAAGCAGGATGGAAGTGAGAGAGAGTTGGCTGGTAAGGATAAAACCCTAGTCTGTCTATGCCAGGATGCAATGTTGGCGAACACAGAAAAGGCTGGCCATTACAATATGCAAGGAAGGCACCCCACTTAGTGTTTTCCAAGAAGGTCTCCTGATGAAATAAATCATTCTAGTCAACAAACATGTAGTGGGCCCCTACTATCTTCCAGGCGCTAGGCTGAACGCTGTGAATGTGGAAATAAATAAGAAATCAACTTTGTTCTCGCAAAGGCCACAGAATCTACTGAGGGATGCAGCCTAGAGAATGAGAGCCCGGTGTGGATTAGTGATGACTATGAGTAGTACCAAGTGGTGAGAACACCCAGAGGAAGGAGGTTTTGAGTCCATTTAAGTTTTCCAGAACATAGCACGCATTCAAGTAACAGTTGAGAACGAGCGAATCAACAAAACAAGAGATCAGTCTACTCGTTTGTAACAAGATGCCATTTGAGTCTGGTCTTGAAAGATGAGCAGAAGTTCACTAGACCCTCTCAGCAGAAGAATCAGCACATACAAAGGTGTGTGAGCTCAACAGCACAGGACCTGTGGGCTGGAGCCACTGGTGCCTACTGGGGAATGGCAGGAAATGAGCCAACTTTTAAAAAGAAATTTGATATGACCCAGACGACCAAAAAGCTCAAGTCAAACAAACCAGTTAGAAGCCTTTCTTGACAGAAGAAGCCACATGTGATGCACACTGGAATGAAGGTCTCCTTCAGAAACGCAATTCAGAAAGTGGATGATTCTTGTATCCTTAACATATGCCCACTCACATGGAGTAAACACAGTTGAAGGCAGCTATGCAGGTAGGACACAGGTAGGTAACAGAACTAAAATCATGCCAAATTGCTATCACTGTAAGACACACACATGCTCTCCTATCTAACCAGCATATTTCCTCATGATGCGTGGAGTACAAATATCTCCTAATCAAATATGGTCTAAACGTCTCAACAATGATGATAACAAAACCACTGAAGTATATATTACTTTCATACACACACTCATTCACACACACGCAGACACAGAGCAAAAACCTTAAACAAAATTTTAAAAAATTCTTGGTGAGTTTTTTTTTACACTTTGGGCAGGGGAACACACTTTCTTTGGTACGCCTTGATAGAAAACCAGGCAAGATGAGAGATTAAAAAAACAGAAAATTTGATACTGTGAAAATCATTCTTATAAAATGTACTTAAATGAGAGTTTTAGCACTTACATCCTATATCTTAAGGGTGGTGGGCAATTAAAGGTGACTGCCCTGAAAACTGTCTTGGATTTTCCAGGTTCAGGGTTGCCTATAAAAAATATTAAATATCATTTTTGAAGTTGAAATTTAAGAGCATTAGTGAAACTTATTAAAGAGTAATGGTGACCACAGGAAGTTTAAGGCAGATCACTTAAATTCGGCTGTCCTAGTTTGCTATAGGTTTTCTGTCTAATAGCAGTCAAATTAGGGCCCCTGGAGCCCAAAAGTCCATTTCTGGTATATAGGTAAATTATAGTCAAGCAATGGAACTAAATTGCAGAATATTGGGCCAAATGGTCTTCTGTGTCTAGACAAGTCTAGGGAAAGGTTAGGAATATTAATATAAACAACCTATATACCATGTGCATAGGTATAGGGCTTTGGTTCAGTGAATTTTCAATGCATATTTGTAGACAAAAATGATACAAAGCAATCTCATTTACATTTCTCCTTGTAGACATAGTATTTGCTAATATACAGCTTAATACACAACATCCTAAGCTACTAGAAAAAACACATTACAATGCTTTCATTATCACAGAGGATGCTGCTCTTGTCATCCCTTGAATGCATCTTTAAAGAGAACAGTCAATCCGCCAGCTGTACTAGGTAGGGTAAAACTGTGTGTGTGTTTTTGTGAAATGACCAGGCTATCATGCTTATTTAGCCAAAAGGAAAATTTAATTTTGTAAGTGAGACCTTACTTGAGCCAACAAATGGCCTTGGCATTGGACTCACCTGAAGATGAAGGGGGATCTACACTATAAACATGACTTATTTCACATAGTTTGTTTTATTTCACTCTAGCATAGCAACCAAACATGGACCTCTTAATCTTTTCTGACAAGGTTAATGTGGAAGGTAAAATATCAACTTTGTTTAAAAAGTAAAAAGGGCTACACTAGGGTATGTAAGTTATTAGGGTATTAGAGCTCCTTTTCTGTTTTTTCTCTTCTCTATGCTTTCTCCATTGGAGAAAAGACATCTGCTGTCACTGGTCCAATTCTCCTCTCTGTGAAGATGGGCCACACACCTTTACTGCTACCCTTATTCTTTTCCTCAATCCCAGTGCCTCATTTTGAATGCCCTGCATGCACCATACATACTCAGCAATTCAAAATCAACTCAAATAGCCCAAAATTCTGTAGCCACCTAAGATCAGCAGCCTATCAACCAACCATCTCTGTCTATGGTCATTTTAGCAAACAAGGGGTATATACAATACATGTCCAGAGAATGACTGAAGGCATTCATTTTGCAGCTTTCAAGGAACAAGACCCTGAAGCTGTCCATCTTTTCTTCTCTTGGCCCCCACATCAAATTGTTCACCACATTGTGGTAACTTGCCACTTAAAATTCTTTTCCAGTCAAATTATTCCACCACTGCAGATCTTTTCTTTATACTCCACGTTCTTATCATCTCATACATGGATTCTCACAACAGTGTCCTTGCTAGGCTCTATGCAGCCATCTCTAGCACTTCCTATCTCTCTGACACCACACCTGCTTATTAATTCCCTAGAATTCTCATTAGATCACGTCAACTCAATAGTTCAACCACAATTCAAACCACCAATCATGCTTCATCACCTAGAGGATAATACTTAAACAATTATATCTAGTTCCTTCATAATTGGGCTTCTCCCAACCTTCCCAGACTTACTCTCCACTGGATAGCAGTTTTCAGACAAGTTTTACACTTTCTCACTTTCATATTTTTATCCAACTAGGGATAAGTGAACAATGGCCAACAGGTCAAATCCTGGCTGCCACTTGTTTTTGTAAATGAAGTTTTATTGGAACATAGTCACATCCATTTGTTTACATATTGTTTAAGGCTGCTTCATGTTACGACAGTTGAATACCTGAGATGGAGTCCACACGGCTTGCAAAGCCCAGGGCCAGCTTCACGGGTATGCAACCTGTACAGTCACATGAGGCCCCACACAACCTGCTCTTGGTTTAATATTCTCCTGTCCCTATCTCTAAACTCTTAATAATTTTATTTTTGAACGTGTGCTTTTAAGTGAAGCCTAACCAAAAAATTAAGTATGTGTAAGAGCAAAAAAGACACACATATGCATGTGCATAGAAAACATGCATGTCCATTTTTTCTTGCCACCACATCCCAATTATATTCACAATACTCCATGAGCACAGGCGCATGAAGATCATTCAATGATATTCAATGTGAGTACAAAGTGTGTTACATCTACTACTGCACAAGCTGGGACGCTCACAGTTCTTAAAGGATGTACTTTCCGTTGGAACAAAAATGTTCTTCAAACACAGAAGGAAAACAGTGGCATTCTAAGAAACACAGATGACCAAGAAATACTATTATATCCTTTGTTACTGATATTCCTTCCATGATTGGCCAACCACCTAAGCTGAAAATTATTACAGAAGGAAAAGATAAAGGAACCCATAGTTTCTTTTATTTTTAGTCTTTTCTTACTCATTGGTAAGCCAAAGGAATAGACTGCTTGTAGAATGTGTGTGTGTATCAAGAAGTGAAATAAAAACAGCTGAGTTAATTTGTGTAGTGTTTCCACTTTTCTGGTATGAACAAAATATGTATGCACTGCATGAAGCTATGAAATAAGAAATGTTTCCTATTTTAGTATTTTTTCATATGAGTTAAAAGTTCTTACTTAAAACATATTTAAGATTGGTATGGTACAATATAAAGATGAATGAAAACACTCATGCTAATAATTTAAAAATGTCTTTCCCTAGAATGATATTATATAGGAAATACAAAACACCATGACAAGTTAAGAGAGAGCATGGAAGTATAGAAAAGGCTTTATATTTTTGTATTTCTAATGGTATTTTGTTACTGCTTTTTTAACAAGGGGCCTACAATTTCATTTTGCAGTGTATTTGAAAATTATGTAATCAGTCCCAAAATTAAAATATTTACCCTTTGGCCCTGGACTGAAAATGTTTTGCCAGTGCCTGACTGATCCTAACGCGATTATCTGTGTGGTTGGCTTTCCCACCTCCTGCCTGATAAAACATACCTTCTATTCAGGTCCTAACCAAAACTTCAGCTGCTCCTCAATAGTTTTCTGCATTCACCGATGGTGGTGAAGGCACTCTTAAAACTTTTGTTTGCACATTTTGTTTGAGAATTAAGTATGCTCATCTATGTGATAGCTATTGCTGCTTCTAAATGTAATAAAACACTTAATTATTTAACATTTAGGACTATTTCTCCCACAATTTTATAAGCCATTTGAAAAAAGCAACCATAAATAAGGGAAAGATATGGAGGAAAAACAAACTGTGCCACTGCTCTTGGAAGAAAATTAAAACCAAAGTAAATAAAGGCTTTTCTTATCTGCATATCCATGAACTCATCACTCGAGCAACCAAATGCTATGCTGTGCGTCTGTGGTGGCCATATAAATACACCAAAGACAGCTGCTGCCCTCCAGGTGTATATAATCTAATAAGGGCCAAAGCATAATTATATACTATGCTAATATAAGGTAAATGGGATTCATATAACAAGAAGTACAGGACAACGTGCAATGCAAATTGAAAAGGTTTCATCTGGGAGAAAGTAGACAAGACTTCCTGGGACAAGAATGGCTGAGGAGAAGGGTGGGACTTTGCTCTTAGACGTGGGAAGGTCAGTCCAAGTGGAAGAAACTGGACAAGCAGAGGCCTGGGAGTTTGGATGTGTGTGTTTGCCTGGGAATGTACTAATTCAGGTGGGCTTCCTTGTTACCACCAGCCATTGCTGCCAGGTGTTTCTGAGCTGAGAAGGCCCAAATGGCCATGTATATGGTGTTAGTAAAGGGGACAAATTCTTAGAAGAGGATTCGGAAGGGAGTTAGTAAGTTCTAAGAAGGTTTGAACTCTCATCTACTTCTTATCCTTGAATGAAGAATCTATATGGTGTTATAAGGAAAAGATGAGAATCTATTTATGAGTCTATGGCAGAGCTTCAAGCAGAGTAATAGGCTCTTTCAAGCAACAGCCCTTCTGGGGGAGCTGCGAGAGCAGTGATATATCCTCTGAACATAAGGAGCCCTTCGAGGGACATCACGGAAAAGGATACTCAGCTTATAATGCCTACTTTCTCTGAGCTGTCATTCTAGGGCACACAGTGAGGGGAGAAAGAAGGAAGAGAGGGAGGGAAAGAAGGAGGGAGGGAAGAAGGATGGGAAAAAAACACAAGGGCAAAGTTGCTTCTAATTCTCCATCTCAAGATCAGAGACTGAGCAATGTTTACGGCTTTTTGAAAAAGAGGTCTCATATTTTTATGGTGATGGAGAACACTGGGGATGGGGTGTCCAGGGGGAGGTAGAGTCAGAGAGAGGACCTGGTTGTAAATCAGGCAAAAGGTGTTATACCTTTGCAGGGCATTAACAACAATTACAATTTTCTCTCTTTTAAAAACCTCTACCCATGGATAAAACAAAGATGACACATAGGTAAATAAGTGCCATCTGGCAGAGTTCAATAACCTGGCTAATAACATTGCCATGTAGCTTTATCTCAAGGCAAACAGGGATCTTTTATATTTATTTCAAAGAGCAGTTTCTGGGTACCTGGAGTAAAGATGGAAGTGAAAGAGACAGAAATGGGCCAAGGTCAGAGTCCCCCAATATTCTGTCTTTTTATTTCAATTGTCACTTCCTGAGGAAGCACAGATTTTTCATTTCTTAAATCTGAAAGAATATGCAGGCTATGAGATGGGAGATAGCAACACAGCATAAAGAGTAAAGCCCTTGGTGTTAGGTGTCTCTGAATTCAGGCCTGTGCAACTTACCAATTTTTCTAGCCCTCAGTTTACTATATATAAACTGTATAATGGGAATAATGGGACCTACCCTCATAGCTGTGATAGGAGCTAAACAATGATATATAGAGACATATCTTGCCTCATGTGTCGGCACCTCCCAATTCTAAATTCCTATTTAACCTTGCTGGAGGTGTGACTTAGGTGCTTGCTGTTTTGGAGTCTGGGCATAACCTTGGTAGATTCTAAAAACCACAGCAAACAGTGGTGAATGTTTCAAATGTCTATAATTGTGTATAAATGGGAAGGTAAAGACAGATATTTAAATGATTTGCTAATCCCAACAGCCACGTCGTGCCCTAATAGCTATTTTCAATTTGTCTCGCTTTGTGCAGCACTCGGTAAGCAGACAGCCTAAAAGGTCTTTGCCTCAGGTTAAAGTGCGTGTATGTGTGTGCGTGTGTGTGCGCTCACACATGCTTGTTCAAGAAGGTCCTCCTCTCTTGTCAAGAGTGCAGCTGTCAACTATTCCCCAAAGGTGTTACCTAGAATCAGCGTGAAGGGCTTCAGGCAGCCTGCCACTTAGATGCGGCACCTTGCGTATGTGCTATAGTTCACACTCTGACTTGCCTGTGTGCACAATGCAATCTTGTCTGTCAGAGGACAGGGCTATTGTGAGATACAATTTCCCTTTGAGTTGCATAGAAGCTCTTCTCCCTCGGAAGGGAAAAAGAGCTACTGTTGCTGGCATGGCAGAGAGAAGGGTCTCTGCCTGCCCTCTGCCATTGTGGTTTTGATGTCTAAATCTTCTGTAGAGGATTGCTGCAGTGATGAGATAAAAGCAGCTGCCTTTCCAAGGGCTGTCCATTTGCACTGATATTTACATTCTTTGCCAAAGTGACATCATTACCATTTGCTCAGTATTTGCACCGCAGGGATGTGTTTTACATAATTTAAGACTTGGAAGTGATGATAATGTACTTTCAGATGGGCAGTAGAGGCCACTGGGTACTGAATCCCAGCCCCTTCCTCCTCAAGGACTTCAGTGCATAAATGAGTCCCTAGTCCATATCCCTAAATCATATGAACAGTGCTGCTTATTGGGTGCCAACAACGTGTCTGTCCCTGGGCTAGGTACGTCTCTTTATACTATTGTTTAGCCCCTGCGACAACAGTATGAGGGTAGATATCATTATCCCCATTATACAGTTAGGAAACTAAGGACTAGCAAAACCGGTATCATCAAGTGAGCCTTCTGTCTCCTTGTCAATGCCGGCACAGCAGAGTGTTTGTTCTCAGCTTCCTGGTCTCGCCCTGTGCACTGGATCAACACTTCTCATTATCTTTAACATCAGAACTCCAGGGCCAGGAAACCACAGCTCTCCAAGAGGTTAAGCAAATGCCATATGTTAAAAGAAAGAAGTAAGCAATAAAATAGCTTATTATATATTTCTTTTCCAAAGCCCCAGGGGGGTGGGGAAGGAAAAGTAGAAAAAGAGGAAGGCAAGTCAGGGCCAGGGAATGGGGCAGAGATGACAGAAGTAAAAGTTCAGAGATAAATGTATACAGACAAATATAGACCTTATGTGTCCATGAATAATTGAGGATTCACACTGCACTGACATGTTTAGACAAGAAGGGCAACTGGAGCTTTTAAAGGACAAAGACCTCTGACAATTCCTTGGGGGTGCTTCAGGGCTATTCTCTTTTTTCATTATATACACACAAATGCACATATGCATATACACAGATACATATGACGTACATATGCATAGTTCGTACTGATACCAGAAAGCTCACATTCTAAAGAATGAACAAGGCTAGTAGACTACATACTAGGAAATTCTACTTACAGCTCCACACATGTCCTTTCTCTTTTTCAGGGAAGATGACCTCAAGTTTTTTGACTTTATTCCCTTTGTCCAGTCGCACACACATGGTTCACCATTCTAAATACGCCTGACCAAACCCACCTGCCCCTGCACCCCCACTTATTTCTGACATACTCGCATTATTAATCTTTAAACACAGTGTATGTTTACTTTGTTCCTCCTCCTGAGAAGCCAAGTAATGCCGATAAAAATTACAAACCTCTTTATTTGATCCAGAATTCATGGTATATTACTGGATACACCTGGACTCTCTATGTCAATACCATTTGTCTAAATGAACTGATTATTTTCTCTTCCTGAAAACCCATTTCTTCTTCTGATTAATTGATGTATGGGGTTCTTTATGGAGTTTTTGATTCCTGAATTGAGTACAAAAATCTGTGTGTGCATATATGTGTGCCTTGAATTCAGTATCTTTTATCTGATTTTTCAGAAGAAGGTAAAAGCCTCCCATCTCAGTTATCAAATCTAAAATTTTCACAGAATCATTCCCTTTTCTAGCCTGCTTTTTTTAGGGGCCTGATTCTGTCTGCTTTAATTCAACAGTAGTGACACAATTCCAAAATTTTTTCTGGGTAAAGGCAAAGGACAAATAAGGCAAGGGCCTTCACACCTGAACGGGATTTGTCCCTTGATTTCTTTTGAGAAATCCTCAGTTCTGCAATCATCAAACACATCCACACTCTTGGTGCCTGACAACTATTTTCTACATTAACCAGCAATAGAAATAATATAGATGAATTACTATTAATCTATCCCCATAGTGGGGAAACAAACATCTCCATATGCAAGTACCTGTGAGTGGAGTGAGGCATCCCATTATTAGAATAGGGTACATAAAATTTTAATGACAATGTAACATCTAGGAATAGTGCCGCATAGGTCTAAACTAAATATGACAACCCTAATGTTTTACACCTCATTAGCTCTTAGTTCAAACTATTAGAAAGAGCTTCCTCGTATTGAATAATAGTTGGCCTTTTGACTTCTGAACATGGATTCCATTGCTTCCCATCAAAGCTATACCAACCACAAATAATTCCTCCTTTGAAATTACCATTCAGCACATGTATGGCAACAGATGTTCTATCCCTCATCCATCCTCTGACATCAGTGCAGTCATTCCTTACCCGAGCATTCTTTAGTCTGTTAGCTGTCATCGACAACAGCAGTCCCCAACCTTTCTGGCACCAGGTACTGGTTTCATGGAAGACAATTTTTCCACGGACGCAGGTAAAAGGGAGAATGTTTTTTGGAATGATTCAAGCACATTACATTTATTGTGCAGTTGAACCTCTCTGCTAATGATAATCTGTATTTGCAGCCACTTCCCAGCACTAGTATCACTGCCTCAGCTCCACCTCAGATCATCAGGCGTTAGATTCTCATAAGCAGCACACAACCTAGATCCCTGCATGAGCAGTTTATGGGAGGGTTTGCACTCCTATGACGATCTAATGCCGCCACTGATCTGATGGGAGGCAGAGCTTATGCGGTGATGCAAATGATGGGGAGCAGCTATAAATACAGATGAAGCTTTGCTCACTCACCTCCTGCTATGTGGCCCGGTGTGGACTGGTACCCATCCATGGCCCTGGAGGTGGGGACTGCATATCTACAAGATATAGATTCAAGATCCTTGTCTTCGTGTTTTCTTCTCTAGAATGCTTTTTAGTTTGTGAATGCAGTGAGGTACCTAAACATAATATTCTTTATGTGGTCTGACCAGCACTAAGTACAATATACATTTCTTTTAGCAGCTGATGTTCAGCAGTTGAATTTGTGGTCTGCTGAAATCCCCTGAACTGCTTTGCATGGATTTCTGTCAAAACGGATCTTCCCTAAACTAATTGTGTTCATTTATTTATTTTAATGGAAGAAGATAGACTCTAGAATCAGGAAGAACTAAATTCTATTCCAGTCACAATATTTTTAAGCCCAGGACCTTGAGAAATTAATTTAATATTTTTTATTTTTACCTTTCCCACCTAGAAAAAAAATTAAATTTCATACCATAAGTTCTCTCAAAGTATTAAAAGACATAAAATGCCTGGCATAGAGGAAGTATTCAAGAAATGTGGGCTCCCTGTCTATTTTATTTCTTGGTTCCAAATTATCAAAAACTTTTTTGATCTGGGACCTGTGCCATCTGGAAATTTGGTCAAACATGTATTCAGTGCCTTCCTGTAAGCTGTGTAAATCAATAGAGAATGGGCCAGCACCAAGAACAGAATTCAAGGGCTTCTAATCAAAATGCTGCCAAAGCCAAATGGAGTGAGTTAGAAATCTCCATGAATAAAATGTTTATTTGTTTACTTTCTCATGCATGAGTTTATTTCATTACTAAACCATATAGGTTAACAGCTACTTAGAATGTAAGAAAGGTGATCTCACATAATATTGCTTAAAATCATGTGTCACACATATCACATGAGTTTCAGCAAAGCCTTGATTCAGTAAAGAATTGTCCTATAACTTCTATAAATTATTCTATATTATAAAGAATCTTTGAGATAGTACAGGCTACCTCCCAAATATCCACTAAAAATAATTAATCTGAACTCAAATATCTAAGTAAAAATAAAACTTTTGTCCCAGGATTCTAAATTCTATGATAAAGAATAGAATGTTCTTACTTGAGGAAATCAGGTCACTGAAATCCAAGTTGTCCAGAAAAAAAATTGTTTCATTAAGTCATAAATTGTACCGCACAATGTGAGTTGCAACATCTGGGAGGGAAAATGGTTTTTATTTAGGACTGGTTTTAAAATCTAACAAACTCATTTTTTACCTTCCTGAGAAAAGAAATGTATAAAATGATATCTAATGGGCCTTAGCCATTTATAAATAAGAGTAAGGATGGCAATTCAGGGAACTACAAATTTCAAAGGGAAAAAAAAAACGGATATGATGAAAAATAAAACAGACATGAACATATGGAAAATTTCTCTGGTATAAAGTACATCATCAACCTGGATAAAAATCACAAAATGACTCAGATATCACAGTTGGCTACAAAAGTATAAAAAAATGTATTCATTCAACAAACATTTATTGAGTACCAACTAAATATGAAGTAGTGGGATAGCTGTTTGAGTTCAAAAGTAAATAAAGAAGTCATTCCTGACATTGAGCAGCCAGCATAAGAAAAGTTGTTAAAAATAAGAAATCCTACTAATGGTTTCAGTGTCATGATTTATCCACATACGACACATTACGTTGGTTTTCCCAGACGTAGCCCTAAAACTGTACACAGGAGTGGTGGTTTCCCTTTCTTTGCCACCAAACCACATTTTGTTAAAGGCTCTTTTAATCTTTTAAATAGCTTCTCCACAGAGATCTCTTTTCTTTTTTCTAATTGAATGGGACACTGGTCCTGTGTTTAGAAGAATAGATAGCACACTTCAAATACTTTAGGCCTTAAAAAAAAATATTCCCAAACACCTACCAAAGTTTACCCAAGGAAAAGTGCACAAAATAGGCACAACTCACATATCCATCATGCTTTGAGTTGGACAGGAAGAATGTACAGCTGCATCATCTTACAAACATCATTTCACCTCACCTGAGCTTGGTATACTCATTAACAATGCAGAGAATGCACCAGCAACTTACGAGACCCTAGCCAGCTGTAATATTTTAAGATCAAACTGCAGAACAAAATGAACACTCAGTGTGGAAAACTGTCCACTGATTATTTAGTTTACTGATAGCATTTCCCGCAAGCAAGACTGTATTGTGTATTTACTCATGGGTATTTGCATGTTTAATGACCAGTGAGTTCTGCTTTTATGAATAGCATTTCAGAGATGTGCTCTTATTAAACATGGGGAATTGAAAAATTATAGAAATTAATTAGACACCTTGGGCATAACCACAATTCTGTATGTATTTGGCAAAGACATGAATTTCACATTTTAATCTGAATCATTTGTTGATATCTTCTCAATTTTTGTCAGCATGGCTATGATTTTATATTACTATCCAAGACCAGAGGAATATATGTATTATCCTGGGTACCAAAAGTTAATTAAATAAAGCCTCTCTGGCCAGACATGCTTTAAAGCAAAATACACACTTGGGCATTTCAGGGCATATCCTAACTAGACAGAATCCTGCCAGATCAGTAAGAAAATTGGTTTCATGCATAAGGACACCCATTAACCGAGTTGGTCAAGACAGAATGCAGTTCATACAAGAGTAATGGTAATGCTAACACTCACTTGCAATGAGGTCTTTCAAAATCCAAAATTGATTTGAGCCGCGACTATTACCCTGAGCCTACCTAAAAGCAACACACATGAAATTATGATGTTGATGATAATTGTTCAAAAAAGACCAAAGTCTGTCCAGAAAAGGCTCTGTATCACCAATGGCATGGACTAGAAGACCACATCTCACACTTCTGCACTCTGTCTTACTAATTGGAACACTTTTCCCTACCCATCCCATCACTCCAACTATCTCAAATCCCCTATAACATCAGGTCTGCTTCCACTCAGGAGTTTTTACTGCTATTAAATGCTGATTGTTAATTTATTTCTCTTTCCAAAAGCTCTCTCAGAGCCTGAGCTTTTCTTCATTGAATCAGCTTGTCCTGAGGATACAGTTAAACCCGCCTTTGATCAGTGTTTAATCCTTCTAGACGCTCAGGGGGGTGCAGTTTAGTATCTATGAGAAAGTAATTATGAAGGATGGAGAATGGGAGTGTTATAACTCCTGCTAGCACAAGAAAGGACCAATGAGCCTTCTCTGTCTCTTCTTCTATCTTTTCAGAGAAGGGATCATACAAAGAAACATAAAACTTGAAAGTCCAGTAACACTTTTACCTAAGCAAAGGGGTGTGGATTGCAAGTCTAGTAGTTTTTATTCTGCTTACAATGGAGGATCTTTCAGAAACAGAACTGTAAGATAGATGGAAAAGGGCATATATACTCTTCTGCCTCCAAGCCATTATAGACAACATTGCGGTAGTATCTATTTCTGGGTAATCATAAGTAAGCATTACCTGAAAACTAAATAACTATATAACTTGGTCAAAACTAGAGAGATCAGAGAGAAAGAAATAGAACATCCGTAGTCGGCAATTAGGGTACAAACCACAGGGAAGGAAAGGTAATACTTAGAGAGGCTGAGGCTAACACAAATAGGAGTAATGAGGCAAGAAATTTAAAAAATCAATTTGAATATTAGAATATGTTCCCTGGTGGACAATTACAGGAATATGCAAAAATAGTGACACAAACCCAATAACACCCAGTGATTATTCAAAATTGACCCCAAAGGACGTTCCACAGAAATAAAAGCAGCAAAGGCATTCAATCAAGCTCATCTCCAGTTCTAATTTCCTGGACTTACCTAAAGGGGCATTCCTAATAAATCCCATATTACTCAGCAATGCTGCCCGTCTGAGTGAAACATGACAACAACTTGAGAATGGCTTAAGGTTCACATTTGTTATTGCCTAGTCCTAGAAGCTTGGTGACAGTGCTAAATGGGAAAGGAATATTTTGGTAGCATTCCAAAGATAGCTTGTCACGACTTTTCTCACCTGATGGACAAGGTAATCATCTTGGTATTGGACACAAGGGAAAGCAAATCATAGATCCACTCTATGTTGTGTCTGGGGCAGGACCAAACATCCAAACGGTCCCTTTCTTCTCTAACTGCTTCTTCACCTCTATTCTTCCTGGTGTCTGCCTTCACCTTTGCATGCAGTGCAGGCTCCTGTGCTTGTGACTGGTGCTTCCACTTTGGATTTGAAAGAAGACGTTTTTCAACCTGTGGGTGAATTTAGTACTCCCCCTTTGTTTTTACTTTAGTAGTCTCCTGGCTGGTCCAATCTAACTTGAACTGGGTCTGTGAAAATCCTACACAGAATTTTTTTTTTTCTGAAACTATGATGCTATTAATACTTCATGCTATGACATTGGTTTGAAAGCCTTTTGCTCACGTTCCCCCAACCACATCCGTAAAACTTCGAGTACTCACCCCCATGTGTGTGCATTTATTTATTTATTTATACCATGCAGACATCTACTATATACTAATGCACTATACATATTATGAAACATATTAAATTAGAAATATAAAAGAATAGGATAAAATGAATAGAAATAGAGAGTCTAAAAATTTCATTGTACACTGCCCTCCAACATACGTACGTATCCCACTTTGGAGCAACTGCTCTACGTGTTGAATTTTCATCAGTCCAACAGAGTGACACAATTCTGTTGTCAGGCCTTTTTGTTCCTGTTATGGGTTGAGTTGTGTCTTCCCCCAAAAATAGAATGAGGTCCTAACCCTCAGTACCTCAGAATATGGCCTTATTTGGATCATTGCAGGTGTAATCAGTTAAGATGAGGTCATATTGTTAATCCAACATAACAAGTGTCCTCACACGAAGAGGAGAAGACAGACAGACACTCGAGGTGAGGATGCCATGTGACAATAAGGCAGAGATTGAAGTGCTGCAGTTACAAACCAAAGAATGCCAAAGACTGCCAGCAAATCACAAGAAGTTAGGAAGAGGCAAGGAAGCATCCTCCCCCAGGGCGTCCACAGGAAGTATGGCCCTGCCATTTTGAACTTTTCACCTCCAGAAACATGATACAATAAATACGTGTTGTTTTAAGCTACTCAGTTTGTGATTTTTTGTTATGGAATTCCTAGGAAACTAATACAGTTTCTATACAGAAAAACGTCTTAATTTTATTTAAATAATGGGCTACCCCCCTCAATTCAATAACTAAAAAAGAGATGGAGAGCAATAGGGAGGGAGGGGGAAAGAGAGCCAGAGAGGAGAAGGAGCAGGGAGAGAGAGAGAGAGGGATGATGATAATAGAACAGAGTTATCTAGGAGTGGAGTCTACATCTTAAAATTATCAACATGCAGGGCCAATATAAACTGGGATGCAACCAGATAGTTATATCAATTATTAATCATTTGTTAAAAGACTTCCATAAGTAGATGGCAAAAATCACCACTTCTAAGATAGCCCCCCCACTGATCAGCCTGCCCCTTCCCCTTCTTTCTAAGATTCAGCAGCTAAAGGGTCAATGCCTTTCTCAGTATGGGACCCAAGACAGTCATTTTGATTGGTCTCACATCCTATTGGTTATTGCATATTTTTAATATCATCCCAGATAAGACACATAATAGAGATTGGTTTTCTTATTGGCTAAACAATCTTCACAGCTAAGACCCATGAGGAGAGTAATAATGGAATCTCTATTCTGGGAACATTCTCTTAGTATCTGCACCAAATGTTTATTTTACATGAAAGACAAGGACATTTACAAGGTGTTGGAGACCAGAGAATGTTTGCGTGGTACTCTCACAATGTGGATTAATTCAACGTCTTTTTCCTAGGGTTCTTAGCCACGTTCCTGTTCTGAGACACTGAGGATGAGAGATGAAAAGAAATAAGAACCACACTTTCTACCCAATTCAGGAGTCACTTCTCCTAGCACTGAAATAAGGTGCTAGGAGATGTTAGGTGTTAGAGATTTACACCTAACAAAGCAATGGATTCTGCCTAATTAATTTTGATGGCTAGTGATTTCAGAGTGCTATTTGCATGTGACTTCATCTGGAAATGTATTTCTTATTTAACCATCTCTCCAAAGGGTCATATCTTGTTCTGCTTTCTTTCCAGTAACAAATAATAGTCTGTATTAAGAAATAAAGCTTTGTGTAGCATTGCAATGTACTAAATAAATTGTTTGCCAAGGCATAACTTTCTTCTATTGTAGCTCGTTCTAGCTGAGCTAACACATGAATTGAGCTACCAGGAATACGCTCAGGTTTGATTTCTTATATCTTTTTTTATACTAAAAGACAATAAGACCAGGAATATGATTAATCTGGTTAGCAATAAAAACTACATAATTTTACCTGGTTTGGAGAAAAATCTGGTGTTATTTATTATAATATTACTCTGCACTTTGGTACTTGTTTTATCCAATGATCAGAGTATTTTGTGGATAGTTAATTTTATTTTGATTTTTTATTTCTCACTTTTCTTCTGCTGAACTTTGAAAAGGGTAGTGGTTTCCCTTTCTTTGCCATCAAACCACATCTCAGTAAAGTTTTTTTTTAATTTTTTAAACTGTGTCCCCATGGAAACCCCTTTTCTTTTTTCTAATAGCATGGAACATTGGACCCGCATTTAGAACAATGTATAGTACACTTCAAACACTTCAGGCCTTGAAGAGTATTATTCCCAAACACCTATCAAAGTTTACCTGAGGAAAAGAAAAATAACTGCTATTTTTACCAAGTATGTTTTAAGCCTTAATGGACTGAATGGTGTCATTACAACAATTCTGGTTGTTCCCCATCATGGTTAGACAACTGGAATTAACGGCCCACTATAGGACAAGAGAAGTACAATGAGGAAAATTAGTTACATGAAGATCACCTGAGAATTCCAACATAACTCATGGGCTGCCAAGTTTCAAAGGAGAGTGTGGCTGTAGTGGCTGCCACAGAGGATTTGGACCAACCACAGGCATGTACTAAGCAGACAACCTGGCAAAAGATTAGAACACTTACTTCCCTGTGCTGCTGGGAACCAACACCGGCAATTGTACACAGTCAGTGCATATTCTTAACCACTGACTCTGTACTACCTTAGTAATAGCTTCTTCCGTGCAAGACAAGAGAGACACTTTTGATTGTGCCCTTCATCTAGCTTCCACCTGGTTCTCAGACCATTCCACAAGGCTTCAGATCTTCCTAGAATATCTACAGAGCATCCGAGAGAGAGATAAGAAAGATGCACAGGCCCTGCCCTCAAAGGGATCCCTGAAAGATCCCTTTTCCTAGCACTCATATATGTTGAAAAGTAGCTTATACAAACAGGTCTGACTGTAACCATGGTTTCTTTAGGAGAACATCCTATGTGAATCAAACGGTTTCCATAGAATTCATTAGAAGCCTCCAGGAGTAATCTAGCTTTCAAAAACTTTAAGGTATAGGATCTAAGTCCTTCGGTTGTAACAAGCAGTCAAAAAGGCAGGCAACTAACTTTTAAGGTTGGCTACATGGTAGCTTTGAGGACATGAGGTAAAGAGAGGCTAAGGATGGAGAAATGAAACCTAAGTTAGAGGTAAGAAAGTCTAAAAGGAAATTCCGAAGACATACAAAGGATGAAAATGGTACTATAGGCTGAATTATTTCCCTGCAGCATTCATATGTTGAAGTCCCAACTCCCAGTACCTAAAAATGTGATTGTATTTGGAGAAAGGGCCTTTAAACAGGTGATTAAGTTAAAATGAGCTTAGATGGGTGGGCCCCAATCCAATATGATTAGTATCCTTATAAGAAGAGGTGATTGGGGCACAGAGAGATTCAGAGGAAAGACCATGTGAAGGCAGGGGGAGAAGACGGCCATATACAAACCAAAGAGAGTTGTCACAAAAGAAATCAGTGCTCCTGATACCTTGATCTTGAACTTTTAGCCTCCAGAATTGTGACAAAATAAATTTCTGTTGTTTAAGCCACACACTCCTCTGGAGTTCTTTGTTATGGGAGCCCTAGCAAACTAATACAGATGTCCTGACCTGAAGAAAACTGCTAGAGGAGACAGAGAGAGAGAGAGAGAGGATAGAACATCAAATGAAGACTGATCTATGGGTCAAATAAAATGAGGACCAGACATTGCTGGATGTGTTGAAGAACTAACACATCAAGGAGAACTCCTTTCCATAACCAGCACTAATTTGCCAGGCATGTGGGTGAACTCTGGAAGTAGTATCTGCCAGCCCAATCAAACCTTCAGATGACAGCATCCCTGGCTAATATAATACCTCAGCTGCAACCTTATGAGATTTCCTAAGCCACCCAGCTAAGCTGCTCCCAGATTCTTGACTCACAAAAACTGAACAAGATAATAAGTGTTTATTGCTTTAAGTTGCTAAGTTTTGGGGTAAGTTTTTACGAAGCAACAGATTATCAACACATCTGATGAAATCAGAATGAACGTATGGATTCAGAAGACAGGCAATTAAGAGGCAAGGCTAAAATATAATCAAGTAGCTAAAGGTAGTGTGAAGGTGGTAGAATATGTTGGTTAAAATCTCAAGCTCTGAAGTCAGACTTATTATAATACATTCAGACTCCAGCTCTGTCCATTCATTGATATGAGACCTGGAAAAACTTATTTAATGTCTTTGAGACTTTCTTATGAGGCAAGGGGGATAATAATAATACACAAGCATAAGGAGTAAGAAATGAGGTCATTCCTAGGGCCTGGTGCATTGCAAACATTTGATAAACAGTGGCTAGCATGATAAGGAGGTGAAAGAACACGAAAAGGGGAATCAAAGTTGTTTACCAAAATCAACTACTTTCTGGGAGTAGAAGGAGTGGCCCCCACCTATCCTTTCTCAAGTGACCCTTCTTAAGAAGACAGCTCTTAATAAGGGTCAGTGAAAAAAGATTCACCCTATCTAGAAACTAAAAAGGCTGTCAAGTTTAACGAAGCCAATAATGGGGAAAACTGGAATCTGTTCATCAACCACAATCACCCATGTGGTGAGCCCGGCTCTTCCCAGAGCCCTAGTCCCAAAGTGTTAATGGAAGGTGCAGAAAAGAGTCAAACAAGATGCTATCTTGCAGACCTGATGAGACTGCAATTTGCGGACAACTGGGGCTTATCTCTGATGATGAACTAGATGTCAGGGCTGAGAGGAAAGTAAGAAACCAGCTGCCTGGAGACCTTGGAAAGCTGGCAGGAAGGGCTGTGTACACCTCTTAAGCTCTGTGCAGATTAAATGCATTTTCAGAATAAGATCATGGTGTTAATGAACAGCCACTATAAACAGCCAAGAAAACAAATAAGCTTGTTTTAAAATAACTGCATATATATAGGGTATGTGTGTGTGTGTGTTTGTGCCTATGAATATGCCTGAATCTCTGACAAAGCAGCTAGTATTACCTTTAAAGTTAAAGGCTCTTTACAGGTGAGTATATTAGCAAGGGAAGAACTATATTTAAATGGCATTTGCCTTTAAATATAAAAACACAGAGTGCTGTTGATGGATGTGGAACAAGGTGCACAATGTCGAGAGGGAGGGACATGAAAGAGGCATTATAATGAAGCATAAAAAGAAAGAGTTGTCAAAATGAGGAGGTTTCAACAAGGATGTGTGCATTGTCTTTAGAGCGACTATACAGTCTAATGTGGCTATGATATCTTGTTTTTTATCCCCCACCTATGAGCCAAATAAAATAGAATCAATGTGTACCAATCACTCTTTGGAAAGCATTTCAGCTGACAAAGCATCCCAGCTTGCAGAGAAGCTCTGCAGCAGTGTAAAAGTCTCTAGAGAAACGGAGAGCAACTTAGGGTCAACACGTGCTCATTTCAATGATGAAATCACATTGCACATTTTTTGCCCAGCCTGGTGGCTTTTTCACACTGGAACACAACTGGCTTTTCAGGTTAAAAAAAAAAAAAAGAATATTGTTCTTGTACTCTAGATTTAGAGTAATATCTAAGTCCCACTGACACCAGGATATCACTAACATTCCACTCTGACCCCAACTGATGCGTTAGGATCATATCTTATCTGAACTGGGAGCCACCTTAGGGATCCTTGAATGTAAGTTTGCAGCACTGGACAGATGAGGAAACTGAGGGCAGGCAAGGTGAAGCCACTGGACTGGGATTACAAGGCTAGTTTATATACTAGAGCCAGTGGGATCCTTAAAATAATCATGTATGGGAAAGCTGTTAGGTGAAACGGAATACATTTAAAATGGCTGGAGGAGGAGTTTTGAGTCTGGAGGAAAAAACCTAATCAGCAAGGTTCTAGCCCTCAGTCTGCTCTGAGTGTATTACTTTGGTAAAGTCATTTACTTTCTACGAACTTCAGTTCCTTATCTCGAAAATGTGTTCCTGGTTTAGATAACCCCTAAGGTTCCCTCCATCTGTAAAATGTCAGGGGACAAACACTGCTCACCTCATTTAACTCCGTGTTTGTCAACAAGTTTCAAAAGACATACTGGCTGTGGAATCTCTAGGTGCTGGAAAAATGTCCTAAGAACCAAGCAGCTAGAATTCTGAAAATGTATGAAGGTCACAGTGAAAAATGTAAGGTTTGCAGGGGACTTTGTATGTTATTTTTCCCCAGTAATTACAACAGCAACAATGGTAATAATAGTGCCTGGAATTTATTTGAGCACTTACTAATGCCAGGCAGTATTAAATCAGGTATTGTTAAGCCAGGTATTATTAAGCTAATATGCACCTATTAGCTCTGAAATCCTCACCATATATAGTTTAAAAAAATATTATCCCCATTTTACAGATGAGGAACATGACAAAGAGACTAGACAAAGGAACGTGCCCAAGGTTACATGGCTAACAAGTGGCAAAGCGAGAAGTCAATCCCAGACATCTGCCCAGACATCCTGATATCACCGCTGTGCTTCCAGCAGGCTGCCAGGTTGAAGACCAGGATCTGCAGTAGGTTCCTATGGGTATGTGTCTGTGGAGTTAAAGATGCTTTAGGGCCAGACTCTCATATACCTGTTTGTTTTCAGCATGAAGAAAAAGCCTATAAGTGTTTTAAATAAATGCTTGTTAAATGAATGATGTTAACGGGTATTAAAGAAAATAGAGACCAGGCTTGAAGAATCCCTGAGCAAAGTTAGTTATGCCTCGTAAGTGACCTGAAACTTGTTTGATCTTCAAGCATAAGCAAAACTTAACTTGAGCTATTTCTTGTAAATCCCTACCATGAAGAAAAACAGAACATAAGCTCAACCAATCAGAAGCAGCTAACAAACATATAATTATATAACCAGGAGCTTTCCAGCAAGATACACCAAATAAGGCAACTTTATAACTGTAACCAATGAAACATTTTCTTTGTATTACTTCTGCATCCACTTTTAAAAACTTATGCCTTATGTTTCTTCAATGAAGCCTCCATATCACTTCTAGTTTGGAGCTGACCAATTCATGAATCACTGTTTGTGCAAATGAACACTTTAACAATTTTGTTATGCCTCAGTTTACCTTTTCAACACAGGTCACTTTTAGAACTACTTATTAACATACTGAGATGCAAAAAGTGGTGGGTGGAGACGAAGAGTGCTCCTCATACCACAGACTCTTGGATCACACCTCCCTTTTCTGGACAGGTTTCAATGTGAAGTGTCTACAGAGTTATGGAATTGAATGGCAAGCATGTTATCTGGGAACTCTGACACTCACCCTGCTGCTGAATGTACTGTTCCCTAATGGGACCAGGAAGCACATCATTATTTTCTCTAGGCATTTTCATTCCACACCTCTAATTTCTATCACCAAATGCAGTTTATCTCATTCTCCTTTCCTGGTACCACACTTTTCAGCTGGTACATCTCTTTGCTTACATAGTTCTTGCGCAGGAGTTAAGTAGGGTTGTGAGGTGATAATTGTGAGAATAGTTTGTAACTCCAAAGCATGAAGCAAATGTAAAAAAGTGACATTGTTGTCCACCACTATTGTCACCACCACTACTGCTATTCTCTTACAACTATATTATTACTAGGAGAGCATAAATCTCGAAGTGTGGAAACTTCCCCAGGACAGCTACAACTTCAAAGGCCTAAGGCAGAGATCAACAAGCCAAATCCAGCCTTCCTTGTGTTTTTACAAATAAAGTCGTGTTGGATACAGAAAAGCCCATTCCTGTGCATATTATCTGTCCTTGCTTTCCAGCTATAAAGGCAGACTTGAGCAGTTGCAACAGAGATCTTTCTGGCCTGAAAAGCTGAACATACTATCTGGCCCTTTACAAAAAAAAAAAAAAGTTTGCCAACTCCTGACCTAAGTTGATCACAAGTGAGTGGTTTTTACTGCAGTCTTTGATATGATATCTAAAAAACAGTAAATTATTCTAAGAGAGATGTGAAGTGTGGTAGCAGAGAAAGGGCAGGGGGCAGAGAAGGCTTTTGCATTACTCCAGCACTCTGGTCCTACCCCCTCGACCTCTCCAGACCTCATTTTCTGTACAGTGCAGCAAGAGTGGCCAGAGGAGATGTTAGATGAGTCGCAAGATGATCTAGCAACTCTATTCTGATGCCAAAAGTCTTCACTGTTTCATTATTTTTAGTTTCCTTCAAATAACACTGTTAGAGCAGGTAGTTGGTGTTTTGACCCATCAATGACTAAGAAGACTTTTCCAAAGAAGATCTATACAAGAGCTAAATTTAAAATTCCTTAATAAATCTTTATACTACTCACAAAGGGTATCCTTTATAACTCCCAGCTCTGAAGAGGGAGAGTAGTACAGTACGAGGGCATGGGCATTGGGGGTTTTAATTTCAGCATTGTAAGTTATAAGCTCTGTGTTCTTAGATAAGTTACTTAACCTTCCTGAACCTTTCCTGGGATACTGATATCTTATGAGGATTCTTATATGGATGACAGACACTGTAATATATGTATAGCACCTGTCACTTGACAAGGGTTCAATAAATAGTGACTGCTACCGTTATTATCACAACCCACAGGATGTGAGGTGTTAGACTGAAACACAAAGGATCCTCGGGTATGGAGAGAAAGACCCCTGCAAGCTGACATTTGAAATGTTTGATTGTCAGAAGAAAAGGACATGTTTTCTTCCCTCGTCAGCAAACATTTCTGGAAGAATAGAGCTCGTAGCCAGAAATCTGGGAGGCTGCATATTACATTAGCCCACTCATTTCAAGATTCCCCTAATTGGGCCAGGTGCTATGGCTCACGCCTGTATTCCTGGCTCTCTGGGTGGCCGAGGCGGGTGGATCGCTCAAGGTCAGGAGTTCGAAACCAGCCTGAGCAAGAGTGAGAACCCGTCTCTACTAAAAATAGAAAGAAATTAATCAGACAACTAAAAATATATAGAAAAAAATTAGCTGGGCATGGTGGCTCATGCCTGTAGTCCCAGCCACTCGGGAGGCTGAGGCAGAAGGATTGCTTGAGCCCAGGGGTTTGAGGTTGCTGTGAGCTAGGCTGATGCCACGACACTCTGGCCCAGGCAACAGAGTGAGACTCTGTCTCAAAAAAAAAAAGAAAAAAAAAAAAAATTCCCCTAATTAGGACCAGATCTTCTCTTTTACTTACATCTGCATAATGCTTCTCAGTTCCCCTACTCCAACTTCAGATCCACAAATGCATCTCTTAAACAAGCACATGTAGCTAATTCCAAGACTTCAAAAGAAGAGTCACATAATTTCTCACACATGCACACATACACACACACCCCACAAACATGTATACACCCACAAACACATATACACACATGGATATTAATCCCATATTGTCCTCTGCAAGCCCAAATGATTTGTTTGAACCATGCCTTAGAGAATCAGGTACTCTCACCTCCAAGGGATGACGTGCAAGGGTTTGATTTGCAGCTAATAGAAAAATCTATTTCTTTCGGTTTCACTTCTGTCACACAAGGACAGTCGTGTTCCCTACAGGAGACTCCTTCTCCTTCTGCAATAATCACTGAGATGACAAGGCTCAGGCAACAGTGTGAACAGCCTAGGTTGAGCGGCACCTATTAGTTTTATGACCACCGGTTCAGAATGGCCTTGCAGCGTCCACAACCTGTCTTAACGAAGACAGGTAAGACAGCTGCTGATGAAATCAAATTTCTCCCATTCTTTCCTTTCCGTCTTAAAGTCCATCAGACTTTCATCTCCAGCAACAAAACAGTTGCTGGGCACATACTCAACCAGGCAATCACAGCAGACGTTTCGCACAATTGTCTTTGGAAAACGAGCTGGGAACCTGGGCTTTCTCCACGGAAAGGAGAAAATGGCGGAGAGGAGAGGAGTGAGTAGCTTCTCCATCTTTCTCTCCGTAAAAAAATGCAGCAAAAAACTAAATACTTAATGTGATATAACAGAAATGAAAATCCTCTGAAAAGTGAGAAGTATCACATATGAGGAATTTGTGATTATGTCCCTACAAATAGTAACAGCAATTCTTTTGTTAAAGTAAAAGAACAAGAAAATTTCTTAGATAATACAGGTGTGTGGCCCTATTCTTAGCCCATCTGAACTAATGCCTTCTTTATAATCCCTGCTCTGGCAAAGTCCATACTTCCCAAATCTTTATATTTCTGTTAAGGTCCAACTCAATTAGCACTTTGTGGTAAGCTGTTTGCAAATACAGCAAGAAATCCTCCAGTCCCTGCACGCGTTTGTAATGTGATTTTGCGGCTCTTCCGCTAAGACATGTCATCTGTTTCCCCGTTCATTGAACACGGTCTGGCCTTTGGACTGACTTTGACCAGGAGAATGCAGTGGAAGTGCTGCTGTGTGGCTTCCAAACTCTGGAGCGTCGCTGCTCCTGTTATATCCCTCTCTCGGAATGCAGCTCTGAGACCACCGTGTGAAGGAGCCTATGCTAGCCAAGAAGATGAGAGGTCGTATGGAACAGAGATGACTATACCACATGAGGCCCCCCAGACTAAGAACCAGGAGCAACCGCCACATGTGTGAGACCATCCTAGACTATCTGCACCCACCCCCCCCCCCCCCGTCTACTTGCCGGAAAACTGCAGCTGCGTCAGGGATCCCAGCTGAATCAAGCCTAAATTACCGACCTAGAGAATCACAAGCAAATAACATGTCTGTTTTAAACACAACATTTTTGCGTTGTTTGTTATGTAGCAATAGCTAATGGAACTACACTTTATCCAGGGGGTCTTCCCCAGTGGCTGGTAAGAAGCACATTGTGCAATCAGAGAAACAAGTTAAAGTCCTTGCTCCGGTACTTACATACTCTTGGCTTTGAGCAGAGTACTTAACATTTAAGCCTCAGAGTCTTCGAGGATAAAACGCTGAGAATTAACCTGCTGAGGGTATCATATGGGGCAACGTATGTAAGCACCTAAGTGCAGTGTTTGGCCTGTAGGAGGCACTCGTTCTTTTCATGATTGTCACTTTCTACCTCATTATAGTTATTGGGTGATTATGAGCTGTTAGGTCTTCAAAGACAAGAACTTTATGTGATCTTTGTGTCACTTGTAATATATAGCACAGTGTCTTATATACATGGTTGATATTCAGTGCACTCATGTTGAAGGGATGCTCACATGTCCCCCAATATACAGCTTGACTTCGTGCTGCTGTATTTCCTGGGCATTCCAGAAATAGTATAGGCACAGGATTGTGGGGACACAGACTGCAGTAACCTTGGCTAAGTTCCTGTATTTCTTGACTCCTCTTTTAGGTATCTTTCAAAAGGAGAAAATTGTCTGTGACTACCAAAGATTCTGAGCAACCCTAAAATTCATTTATTTTAATCATGGTACTGGTTATTATATCATTTACCAAACACTTATATCAGTGTGTCCGATTCTGTGCTAAGTTCTTTGTGTATATACAATTTTTTAATCACAACAATCTTGTCATATAGGTTTTATTATGGCCATTTTCAGACCAGGAAGCTTAAGTCTAGGGCAGGGGTTGGCAAACTTGGACTGCCTCTTTTTGTAAATAAAATTTTGCTGTGACATAGCCATGCTCATTTGTTTACATATTGTCTGCGGTGACATTCATACTACAATGGCAGAGTTAAGAAATGGTTGAGACAGAGACTAGATGGCTTGCAAAGGTGAAAATGTTTACTGTCTGGCCCTTAACAGGAAAAGTTTGCTGACCTCTGGTCTTGAGTAACCTGCTAATTGAAAGAGTGATGCTCATACTCAGATGTGTGCAGTTAAGTGATGCTCATACTCAGATGTGTGCAGTTAAAAAGCCCAAGTCTGGCTCTCTGAACTATGCTGCCTTTTATGAGCTCACTCACCTAGTCATTTACTCATCACGCCTGATCTTTCAAATAGCCACTCACAGGTAAGTTAGGTGCTCAGGAAAAACTGTCAAGACCTCTGCAAGAGCAGCTGAGGAGTTGCCAATCACAGAACCGTGGTTCTCTTCACACATCTGGTTAAGAGTATGCGATCATCTGGACTTCTGTAGCTAGAAGCCATGGAGTTAAGGGATGAAAAAATTTGCTTTCAACCCAAACTTGAATAACTGCAATTACATCTTTATAATCTGAAGTGGGTGCTTGTGACTTGTCTACCTGTTCTGGTACCAGGAAGAAATGCCACAGAAATTAGCCTCTGGCTGTTCATTTCATTATAGTCCAGTTATAGCCCATTTTTAGAAAATCTGATAGATACAAAATCAACCTGCTAATCACAAATGCATTTGAGGTCTGTTATGCATGATACAAAATTACCTGGTGCTTCAGAAATAAAGGATTCAGCACTGGGAAATGTGGAACTTAAATAAAAGGAACCCATTAAAAATACACAGGAATGAAGACAAACATCTCTGAACTAAAAACTACATTGACTGGGAAATGTAATTGAATTTACAAAGAAAAGTGGTAATTAAATGGTCATCTTTTCGGAAACAATGCTGTCCCACGCAGGGGAATGGTGTTTCACCGAACAGCTCCTTATAAGTTGAGAAGCTCTATATGAATGAGTAGGGTTATATTTATTATTATCTTTGTCATTGTTTTTGATCCTGATCACCAGTCATTTGAAATGGCCCTGTCACCTCCTCCTCTGGTTCTGGTTTGCAACACTGCCACACCTGTGGAAACTCTGACCCTCACGTGTTCCTCCTGCATGTCTCCAGCTTTCCAGCCCCAATGCCACCACCGTGTCTTTATCGCCCGTCCTCTTGATGATTTTGAAAGTTTGCTACTTAGTCTTTCATAATGCAGTTTCTTGTCATCCCAATTTAGCCTACATGGCACTGCCAGAATATTTTATCAATAACCCATTGTATTTATTCCTGCAACATTGTAGGAATACCTGTTTGTTGCACCCCCAGCAATTGTGCTGGGAGGAAAAATAGACGTGCTCTCTGATGAGGGTTGTCAAATATTTCAGGCACTAGGGTTACAACCATGAACCAGACAGACAAGGTCTCTGCTCTCAGAGCTTACGTTCTAGCGGGTTGATGGAAGTCATACGCGCACAAGGAGCTATCATGCAGATGGTCCAGCTACAATGAAAAGGAAACAAGGCAGTATGCTGGACAGAGACTCCAAGGAGTGCTTTTTAGACTGCGTCATTAGGAAGGACTCTTGAGGGGAGGATATTGAAGTTGAATATAGGCTGTCCAGTTAAAATTGAATTTCTTTTAAATAACAAAATTTTTTGACAGATTAAGTAGAGACCAATCATTACACGAGGCATGCTTACACTAAAAAAAAAAAAAAATCAGTTGTTTGTTTAAATGCCAACTTTAATTGGGTGTCTAGTGCTATTTGCTAATTCCAGCAACCCTATCTGACCTCAATGAATCTACTTAGGAAATAGACATCAGTCAAATGATCTCAGGACCAAATGTAAACAGCAACTGTGAAATGTGTAAGAAGGAAGAGTTCCCGAAGTGTATGAGAACCCATATTCTAGGAATTTGAATTTCTCAAAGAAGTGGAAGGGGGGCTTCCTAGAGGAAGTGATATACGAAAACAAAAAGACCTTAGGTTTTAGTAGGTGTCAACCAGTGGAAGAGGTCAGGAAATTGCTTCAATGGGATGGGCACAGGCAAGTATGTGGGGCGCAAGTAAGAGTGGCTGGGAGAAGGCCAAGGCTGGAATAAATAAGGCAGAAGGGCCTGGTGGGTGATGAGGCTAAATGGGCTCATGAGGCCACACCAGGCAGGAACCTCTAGACCACATTACACAGTTTTATCTCAATTTGAAGGGTGATGGAAACCCAGGAAGAAAGAAGATTTTGTTGTGTTGTTTGTTGAGTAAGGGAGTTACTTAACAAACTCCCTTACTTTGTACCAATTTCACATTTTGAAAAGATACCAGCATCCTCCTATAAGACTCAAGCATCACCTTCTCAGCCTTGACCCTTTTCCTCTCTTGTGATAATCATAAAAGAATTGCAAGCGATTAGAAGGAATATATCACATAATGCTCACAGCACCAGTTTGTAAACTGAAAATGTCAAAGGCATCAATTGTAATTATAATTATTATCCAGTGTCCTTCAACAAAGAGCCCCAACCTGCCTTGCCAGCCCTTCTCACGATATTCCCTTGCTTGCCGTCGCTCTGCAAACTGGGTCACTGATCCCTGAACATCTCTCTGATATTTTCCTAAGCATATTCCACCCTATCTCCTGCATGCCTGTGGAAATCATTCTTCAAAACGTGATATAACCTTATTTTTCCCAAAAAGCACTTTTTAATAGCCTGATTGGTTGTGACATCTTTCCCTCCTAAGTCCCCAAAGTAGTTTCTACTTAACCCATGATGGTTATAGGGCTATAACATGCATTGAAATACTTTATATTCCTACCTCTTCAACCCGCTCACTAGATTCTGTTGTCAAGTAGCTTTAATAAAAGAAGAGCTACGTCAACCAATTGGAATATAAAAATGAATGTGTCATTCCTTACCCTTACCCTCTGGTTTTTTTCATCAGAGCCTAGTGAGAAAAATAATCACCATCAACAAAATGAGAGTGAACTCTTCCACCAGGGCATGAACCGTTTACAGGCAGGACCCAAATCTTACTCTTATTTAAGTGCCTGGCATCTAAGGCAGTGCCCAGAAAATAGTATAAGGTTTTATATGTGTTTAATAATTTTAATTATTCAATGAAAAAAGTGCCATGGAGAAAGAAACACAGAAGGCTGACAAACTCACTGTGCAGATGGGAGACAGAGAAATCTTAGTAGAGTAGATACTATGGAGTGAGCTGTAATGTGAGAAATTAGTAGAAGTCTTCCAAATAGGAGACATTCTCAATCAAGGGAACAGTATAATGTAAAGTTGCAGAGTTTTTAAAGGGCCTGGCATACTGAGGTTAAAATGTTGGGTAAGAGCCATATTTGGGGATATCTATGCCAAGTACCTGTCTAATCTTTCATTCAGCAATTGTTTATGGAGACTCATTCTTTGCTAGTCACTATTTTAGGCACTAGGGATACAACCAGGAATAAGGTAGACAAGGTCTCTGCTCTCAGAGCTTACATTCTAGTGGGTGATGGAAGCCATACACACACAAGGAGCCATCATGAGATGGTCAAGCTACAATGAAAAGGAAACAAGGTGATGTGCTAGAGAGAGACTCCAAGGAGTGCTTTTTAACCTGGGTCATTAGGAAGGGCTCTTGAGGGGAAGACACCAAGTTGAAGGCTGATGTTCTGGTAAGAAGGAGCAGTCATGGGACAATGTGGATGAAGACCTTCCAGAGAGAAGACACTAATCATATAAAGGCCCTATGGTGAGAAGGCCAATGAGGCCAAAGACCATGTTAGAAGATGACGTTGGAGATAAGCAGGAGCCAGATCATGAAGCTAGGGGCTTTGTTCTGGGTGCAGAGGGAATGCCATGGCCTGACTGGACTTCATCCCGTGGGCGATAAGGAGCCCATGGGAGACAGGCATAATCCCATGGGTACTTCAGATGCGTGACTCCAGGGCTGGATGGAACATGGACAGGAGGGGCAAACAAGCTGAGAAAGGTCCGTTGGGTGGTATGGTTGCAGCTGCTGCAGAGATGGAAAAGATAGGAATTTGTAACCACACTGTAGACTTTTGAGGACCAAGTTCATGTTTCAATTTCCACTGCAGTGCCTTGCATTGCTCATGACAAATACTCAGCAATTATGTGTGAACTCCAGTGCATTTCTTCTGCAAATACTGTTCTGTTACCCTTTTTATACTGAAAAGCCCAGAAATTCTACACAAGATACTAGGTCACACAGGGTGACACAATGGGCAGAAGCTTGGTTTGAGTTTCTGCTTTGTCACTTAACACTCAAATGACTTAGGTCAAGTCATTTATGCTTCCTTGGTTCTGATTACATCAGTTAAAAGTACGGAACGAACAACAATCATAACACTTGTCCTACTGCACAGGGCTGTGCTGAGGATTAAAAAAGACCGCCAGTTTTCTCTGTAACACTGTAAAACATTCCACAAATAGCAGTAATTTTAGAGGGAAGTACTCACCCTACACCAACCACAAAAGGAAACTGGACAAAATTTTGAATACTTTCAGGTGTAGTGTCTTATTGAATGAATTGAAAACATACTTGCCTACATAATAATATAATTGCCCCGATTACATACTACATATTGACCAAATCATTGATGTAAAATATTTATTGAGCACCTAATGTGTACAAGAAAACGTGCTGGCTATCTAGGGGAAGTAAAGATGAAATAGTGGCAGAAAAACCAACTGTCCTACCTTTCGGTGTCGTGCTCCTAAACGGCACCACAACCTTCAGATGTTTCCTTTTTATGGACAGACTGTACATTTTTCCTTTTATGACAAACCGTCTTCAGTCGAGAGCTCCTCGGTAGTTAATGGTGTCTTGTGATGATCCTTAAAACTCTCCTCTCATTTTACTCTTGATTAAAAAGAAAGAAAGTGTGGAATCTAAGCCCTTGACTGATTTACACTTCAGTTTAATTTCTCCCTTTCTCTTTCCTCTTTCCTCTCACTGGATAAAACCTTCCATGTAATTAGGCTCAGAAGCTCTCATCAAACAGTTTGATTGAACTGCAGCATGTTGAATTTCCCTCCCAGGCTGCTGGGGCAGAGAGAAAGCAGGGACCCTGCGAGGAGTGACACGCCAGAGATGAAGTGGGAGCTGCACTCCGGGGTGGCAGTTACAGGAAACAGCGCAAGTGTTTGGAGAATCTGGGTTGTCACACTGCTTCTCTGCTGTTTCTGTGCTAATTTCTTTCTCAGGTTGTGCTGGAGACGATCCCAGTCTCCCAGTCCACAGCAAAACAGATGACACCTGGAAAGCTGGAGTAGTGACATTTCTGTCCAGTAGAAAGAGGACTAAACAGAGAATCTGAAAACTTGTATATTAGCCTCAACTTGCCCCTAGTTTGAAAAGTGTGATTTAGGAACAATTCACGAACTCCTGGTCTATTGGTTTCTTCATGTGAAAAATAATCTGATTGGAAAAGGGGCCTAAAGACTTCTTGCAGGTTTAGCATTTGATAATTCCACAAACGTAAAGCAGCTTTTAAGTCCAGTGAACTCCTTCATCAGGACATTATTACAGGGGCATCATCGCTCCAGGACATAGGAACTTGGTGATAAGGTTTGTGGGTCTATTTCTGAGTTGCCAACAGGAAGTTACTTTGTGAAGGGAAATGAAGAGGCACTATCTCAGAATTGTCTCAAAGAGTGTTTTTAATGATAACTAGTCTAATAAGTCTTTAATAGTGGGGATAGCAATACACATACAAAATGTCCCCCAGGACTGGAAAAAGAAAAACAAGAAACTTGACTTATCCCACAAAGAAGGATTAGCCATAGGGCTCTAGGTTTATGTTCCTATTTCATATAAAAGCTGTGCTCTCCTGAGATTATTATCGACTGGCTGACATGAGCCCAGTGACAACACTGCGCTGATAAATGACACCATGGCAGTCAGAAGCAGGTGCTGAAATCTCCCTACACCTGTAATGCGCAGCAGGCTTAGTCCTCATGTCTGATCTCAACATTCCAGGCCAGGAGCTGAGTGGGTTGCTACTAAGGCCTTTATGCTACACCATATTTTCGAGCTCACACGTTCACCTACATATGCATGCAAACATACACATTTGCTCAAACTAAAAACACACTGTCACTCTTGAAACATTCATTTCATTCGCTTTACCCTCATAATTGATGAAGTGCTGCTGCCATCTCTGTGAAAGACCAAGACTAAAAGTAGATTTAAGGTGATCTAACAAGAGTGCAGAAATATCTTACACATCGTCAGAATTTTGCCAACCAGCATTAATAGAAAGATGAATGCCAAACTTGCGAAACAAAGGTGGCAGGCCGCTTCATGATCATTACTTACAATTCACTCCCTTGCAGGTGAGAGAACTAAAACCAGGAAGGCTTAGTTGTTCGCCTAAAACTGTAAGTTGAGGAGAGAGCCTGCAGAAACTATTAGAAACTAAATTTCCTAAGAGTTTCTTATAGTGAATCAAAAATGAGGAGGGTGAGCCACTAATGGGCTCCCTTGTCAATTTGTCAATGGGGGGGGTCCCTCACTCTTAGATCCTTGATTGAATATGTAACCATTTTTTGCCAGCAGATTCTAGAACTGGCACACATTTCCAAAGGCTTTTTTGAAAACGCTTTTCTATAATATAATAGGACTTGTGAATATGGGGCAGTGTTCTGATCAGCGGCACTCAGTATCCAGGAATAGGTCTACATTTGCACAGATTCCCTGACCTGTAAGTTCAGTAGATGCTAGGGACTGACTCATTAGTCAGTGGAGGAACCTGAATGAGTTGCTGAACTCTCTGAGGCTCAATTTCTTTTCCTATAAATGCATGATTATAATAGTACCTACCTTGAAGGATGGTCAGTAAAGATTAAATGCAGTAAGCTAAAGCCTTTGGTTAAGTATTTGACACAAGGTAGAATGTGTACTGTTAGCTGTTAAGTTAGAAAATATTCACAGGCCTCATAATTTATCCTGGCTCCAGACAGAACATAAAAGGTCCCTATAAAAATGATCAAACATTCCATTTAAGAAAGCCACTTGGAGAATTTGTTCTACCACCCAGGTAATATCAGATAAATATTTAAATATTAAGAGCACAGGTCTGGATTCAAACTGCTTGGATATCCAGCCTGGTTCTGTCATGTATTACCTATACGACCTTAGGCAAGTGACACAAACTTGCTGTACCTCAGTGTCTGCCTCTTTTAAATAGGAAAACACCTATACCTACTTTATAGGAGACGTACACTGAACTACAACCTTTTTAAAAATGTCCATTGAAAGACCTAATAAAAAGTGGTCTATTACTATTAAAATTATTATTAAAGACTAACATAGATATTATTGTCATTCTTGTGAAAGTAGAGGTTTAATTTCTTGGGTTTATTTCATCTAAGAAGTCTGAATTAACACGAAGGAACACTCAAAAATGTCCATCCCATTATGATATAGGTTTGTGGAAAAAGATACACAGTAACTGGCTAATGGAAAAATATATATACGATAAAACTTTGGCTATCCAAACCACAGAACCCTCCCTCCACCCAAATTGTTCAGGAGGCCAAATTATCCCAACAGCTTAACCCTTTAATCATCTTTCCAAACATTTTAAATAATCAGAATGCTGCTAAAATTAAACCCAAGAATCTGAGAAGGATTTTCCTTTATCTGTCCGTGGTCTAGTTGTTTTTTCATAAGGGACAATAGGCTTTTATTAAAACAGAGGTCTCAAAGCAATTGGAGTTATTCTATTAGTTATCACTTATAAAGAAGCCCCAAAGCCCTTCCTGCCTATCACTACTTGCTCCTGATAAGTCTGATTTGCGGCCAGGAAGTAAATAAACTGTGGAAGTTCTAATATTTTCACTTTTAAAATTTTCAACCAGAGTGATTATCTTATGTCTGGAGCCACTGAGGCAAAGTCCAGCCTGGGAAAACTAGTTAGTTCCTCTTTGCTAGTCATTGCTCCTATTTTGAAGATAAGCGTCTGCCCAAATTCACGTCCCTGACAATGTCAGCTACACCTATGTACTTCTGTAAGTCTTGCATGCTCTTCACAAAATGAGTCCTCTGTACAGCAATTTCAAATTTCTAAAAGTGTTCATTTCCCTTGGGTGTTTGGGCTGATTATTTCTTCCTCCTTGTTTGAGTCTCTGCAGATAGCTGCATTCTGCCTGCCTCCTCCCGCTTCCAGTTCTATGACACCATCAAACAACAAAGGTGCAAAGCAAATAGATGTTAAGTAAAACAGTCACGCTGGTTCAGTTTAATACTGCGCTCTATCAACCTGCTCTACTGCCTAGCAACCACGGTGGCTCACCCCGAGTTCATTTTCATTTTAATGTGCCACACAGAAAAGCAGCCTAAATATATATCCCCAGTTCTGAAGCATATAATCTGTAAACTACAGGAACAGGCAGATCATTTCCATTAGTTTCTTATGTAGCAAAAACCACAATTTGTACTTGAAGAGTGTAATTATATTCAAATTCTGAAAGACTGCCTCAGAAAGAGTTGAAATTCAGTTTGGGGGAAAGTCACTCAGGAGTATACACAGTTATGTTTTCACGTGGGGGGTGAGAGGAATATTTTGAAACAATATAGAAAAGGGAGAGGCAGTACAGTATTTCAGAAAATGTGGCTTACTGGGTTTTTAGGGGTGTTATGTTTCTACAGCCACTCCATAGCTGGTAGGCAAGAAGTCAGGACTAGGGCTGGGGACGAGTCTGTTTAATTACTTGGTCGCAGCTTCCAGACGGGGGGTAGCAACAGGGGAGCAGACAGGCCATTTCTTTCCTGCTTTCTCATGAGGGAAACCTAACCAGGAAGTGTTAGGTTCCTGCATGAGACCCTGCATCTGAGCACTGTCTCACACAGGGGTCTCCCATACAAAGGTAGCCTTCAGAACACCCCAAGAAACTCTACCTCATCACACAAAGCCAGACACCTATGAGAAGGATGCTCATGCAGATTTAATTGTAACAAAAGGCCAGGAGAGTTCAACACTGGTAGAATCAGTACCTGTAGGACTTAATCTGGTTAAGGAGAGATTGCTCTGAAGCTCTTATAAACTAGCATGCTTCTCTCCTGGTACATGAGAGTGGATGAGGTGGCATCTCACTCATTCATTCATTCATTCATTCATGTGAAAAACACATATCAGCTGTGAATTTTGGTCAGTCTGCCCCTCTTATTTACTATCTTCTTGGGTCACAGTGAGTTCAGAAAGACTGGAAAACACTGGAGTCCTTATTAGGAACTGGACACTCTTGTAGATGTTTTGAAAAGGTGTGCTAACTGCATTAATCAGAATGCTTCATTAACCTGTGCATTCGATTCCTGACAGAAGAGCTTAGTGTGTTTGTTTTCTGATCCTTGAGTTAATGGACTGTGAAAGCCTAAGAGCTTTGTGGTTAAAACTGGGTTTGAATCCTGCTTTTACCCTTACTCTACTTTGGTTAAGCCACTTAACCTCTCTGATTCTCTGTGCTTTTAATTATACAAGCATAACCTTATTAATGTCAAAGGCTAGTGAGGATTAAATGAAGTCATGGACGTAAAGCATTTGGAAGAGTGCCTGGCACACAGTAGGTGTGCATTACGTGTTAGCGTAGGATCCAAGCAAGTCTCTCTCAAAACCCTAACTCTAAGTAGAAATAAACTACTTGCTCTGTATAAATTCAGTTGCTATTCTGCCCCCTGCCCCAATATGGCTAAACACAGCAGAGCATTTTAAACACAACGCACAGCTCCTTTCTAGTATTAATAAGGTGTGTTTAAATGAAAGCTGTATTCTTCCTGTCTCAGCGTGCCTCTGTGCTGAAGTTGGAGTGTGGGCTTTGTAACATCACACTGTGCCACTCCTGCACATTATACTGCTTCTCACTGAGGGGAAAAGAGAAAACCTGGCTAGTGGCTTTGGCATAAGTTATTATGATCGTCAAGAAAATAGACCTATAAAATACTGGCAGACTTGTAGAATTCAGATAGGTTTAAGGTGCACAGTGGTGTCTTTAAAGACACAAAAATCAGAGAATCATGCACTCCTAGTGCTGGAAAACATTTGGAGAGATCATCTCACTCAACCGTCTCATTGCGCCGATAAGGACGAAATGAAAAATAAAGTTTTCCCCAGCTATAGTCTTAAGGTACGTACACAACACATGCTGTGCAGAAAACTACAGGTAAAAGAAAGGGCATAGGTTAGCAGGTTAAGATAACCAACAGAATGTCCAAAAGTTAGAAGATAAATACAATAAAAGAAACATACTGTCATAATCCAAAGTTACAGAGTTGGTCAAGGAGAAAACCAAGAGTAAAATGTATGACTTGGCACCATGTTCTCCCCATAAGAATTGATGGGAGGGCAGTAGGAGGGGACAGGTATATTCACACCTAATGGGGGCGATGCGCACTATCTGGGGCATGGACATACTTACAGCTCTGACTCTGGCGGGGCAAAGGTAATATATGTAATCTAAACATTTGCACCCCCGTAATATTCTGAAATAAAAAAAAAAGAATTCTGGCTTTAAATTGGGGCTCCACAAATTCAACTCCAAGAGTTCCAGCACAGTGATGTGTCCCTATCTGTTCAATAACCTTCGAGCCCTGGTAAGTAAAAGTACAAGAAATTACATTAAAAGAAGTTCTCCATTTTTAGATCCGAAGATAGTCATCCTAAAATAGACCTGCTTCTTCCTAGTATAAACTAGATTAAAAATTTCAGTTTTCAATGGACATATAGGAATGTTTGAATTCTGTGTAAGTTTACTACAAATGGGATCCAATTCTGAATTTCCAAAATGGCCTCAGGATATTTCTTGGAGACCTATTTTCACTTCACTAAATCTCTGAGCTTCTAATAAATGGTTTGCCATAATTTGTTATCCCACGCTAAAGTTTGCCTGACATGGATTTCTACCTAAGAGGATAGTTACCGAAAGTCACAAGCTGACTGTTGTCACATGCTGTCTTCTAGTGCCATAAACGGGAAAATACACTTAAAGTTTCCTTATCTATGTTTACCCAAAGAAGTGATATGTAAATGAAGTAGCCTCTTAGAGGCAGAAAGTATTGCTATAGATAGGAAAATGAGGAGAACTAGTAGATGCATGTTTTTTAACCACAATCTACCAAACAGCAAACATTCAACACTGAAGCTTGACTCTGTGCAGGGAATTTAAAGAGTGCAATATTACGATGAAAATATTTCTCATAAAATATTTAGCCTGTACACAGTGGTTAGCAATGTACAAAGCACAACTTGTTTAATCTCCCATACAATTCTGTTTTTATATGTATAGTAAGTACTATTACTGCTCTTCTCAGTTTAAAGACGAAGAAATTGAGCTCAGTAAAACCAAGCACTTTCTAGGTTCATAAAGTCTCTAAGTGACAGAATAAAGACTGAGACCTCTTTCTCTCCCAACTCTAAATCCCTTGTTTGATCATCCCCACCCCCACCTAACACCACACTGCCCACTAGAAATCCCTCGTTATTCACCTTTTATCATCATTAGCACCTATTCTCATAATCATTTTTTCCAGAAGTATCTGAACACAGAAACAAACAAACAGACAAAAAAATGCATTCCATTTCCCCCAAAGACTTGAATGCCTTGCTTGGGATTTAAAACAACCAGAGCTTTATAAATGACAACACATTTTCTCAAACATCTCACCAGGCATCATGACAAGCTACATCAGATTTATATTTCTAGATGAACTTGCAAAAAATAAAAAATCCAACAGAAAAATTATGAAACGGATAACTTTTTAAAAGGACACGTTTCTCAGCTGCCAAAAAAAGTGTAGTCATTTATGCTTAGTTAACCTGTTTTTTCTTTCACTGAAGGAGGAAATGTGAAAGGGGTGGGTGGCGTGCGTCTCAGGAAAGGGAGAGAGTGAGCGAGCGTAGTTCATAAAAGAAGTCAATGCCACGGCTGGAGGGGTGGGCTGGGAAGGGCGGGGGAAAGTAGAGAAGACCTCAGTGCGTGCACTTGAGAATCTGTCTGCAGAGCACGTGCCTGCAGCCAGACAGGATCAGTGGACGTGCATGTTAAGGTCTGGACTCAGTCGGAGGAGATAAATGGAGAAGAAAGCAAACATGAGTTTTAACTAAACCGACTGCTGTCGGTTTCCCCACCTATGTATATAGATTTGGTTCCTCTCGAGGCACCATCTTATCTGTTTTGTAAACCGCTGCCATTGTCACTGAGGTTTTATTTTCCCATTGTGAAAGTTTGAGTTCCGCAGGGATTCCCTGAACAGTACAGCTTTACTTCTTTCCCAATAACTGGGCCCTGGGGGAGGAGAAGGAATGTTAAGGGCTGAAATGTGTCCCCTCCGAATTCTTACGTTGAAGCCCTCATTCTAGGCATCTAAGAACGCGAGTGTATTTGGAGACAGGGCTTTTAAAGAGGTGATTAAGTTAAAATGAGGCTTTTAGGGAGGGCCCTCATCCAACCTGATGAGTGTCCTTACAGGAAGAGAAAATTTGGACCCGCAAACGGACACCGGCGATGCATGCACAAGGAGGAGAGAATATATAAAGACAGGCAAGAAAATGGCTATCTGCAAGCCGAGGAGAGAGGCCTCCGAAGAAGCCCAACCTGAAACCTGCTGACACCTTGGTCTTGGACTTCTAGCCTCCAGCGTCCTGAGAAAATAAATTTCTGTTGTTGACGCCGCCCAGTCTGTGGTATTCTGTTATGGCAATCCTAGCAAACTAATTTGAGGAGGGAAGTATGAATAAATTCAAGGTTTACCTTCAGAGATTTGCCTCGTAGGTCACTCAGGGTCCTAGATTATCTCATCTCATCTCTCTGTAATATAGCAGCCCTCACCCTCACCTCTACGCCACCCAATGACCTATGTTGAAAGTCCTGCAGAAATTTACACTACGATATTATCATGGTCCCATGGTGGTCTTTCAAAAACAAGTTAATCTCCAGACCCACCAACTGCCAGCAAACTTTAGAGAAGAAAAACAATGCATCTAGAGTAGAGAAAAGAGAATGTAATTTAATTAATTCATCACCAAGGCCAAAGACATATAAATCTTATCATTTTATCTGTCGACCAACACTATGAATTATTCAGCTCACTGAATCTCAAGAAGGCAGGCAGAGAGAAAGCAGTTAGAAAGCAGCTGGCTGAGCAGAAGACTGTGCTCAACAGATCAAAGCAAAACAAGCCCCTGGTTAGAAAAACCTTAGAGGCAGGTCTCTGTGACAATGAATGTGTGGCAGAATTTCTTCCAAGAAAGAGGCCTGGCTCATGTGTCACCAGGGGGCCACTATGACCACCTCTGCTAAGATGGTTTGAATAGGACTTATGTGGCCCCCTACACATACACACCCTGGTTTCTGAGCAAGACACTTCCCTGCAAATATATTGTGATATGTTCCCTTTCAAAATTGAGCTTCCCAAGAGTTCTATGTCCTCAGTTAGTTCCCCCAAAGTCTAAAGAGTCAGGAAGGTCTGCTATTTTGCAGAGGATAAAATGTAAGGTACATATAAAACTTAGAATCCTTAGAGAAACCTGTTTCTAAACTATTTGTATTAAAGCATTTTCAGGAAGATGTGCACTGAAGTCGTTAAAGGTGAGAGAGGGGAAAAAAAGAAAAAAAATACACAAACTCCCTTATGAAACTGAAGGTTGGCAAACAAATACATTTTACTATTTATATACCTTCGACTACTAAACTACCTAGTGCTTTGATAAACATGATATTTAAGTACAGAGATAAAGCTGAGGATGAAACATAAAACTAGAGGGATATCTTGAATAACAGGAGAATGTAAATCCACATTTTATAAAGGACATTTAGGTTTTATACTAATTAATTTGGCTTGGTATTTGGAATACCCACCCACTCCCTGCACTTTTTAAAACATAGAAGCTCTTACCTTTCATAGTAATCAAAATACTTCTGAAATCACCACTAGCTGAACATCACAATGTCTTATTTAGTTCTATATCCTTAGCAGAAGCACACAGCCTGGCATATAGTAAGAGCTTAAAAAGTGTTAATTGAATGGCTGTTAAACAGAAGAGAACATGAATGAAGTGTGAGGACCCTAAAAGAAGAAACTGAACAACAGGGGAAAGACTATTAGGTTCACACTAAGAAGAGGATTAATTCTATCCTGAAACACAATCCTAACCTGAGACCGTCTGGGGTACCCCAGATGGGTGTGGTCTTCATCTCCCCAATTCACAAAGGAGTTCAGCATCCTCTAATCTGCCCTGTGATAAAGACTGTAGGCAAATCTATAACAATCAATTTTCTAAAGATTGGAACCAAGTACGAGTAAAAGCGTGGGTAAAGTAGCAGTTGTTTGGAGGATTTGTGTTTCTTACATCTGTCTTAGTGTGAATCCCACTATAGAGCTGGAGAGTAGCGAAAGGGGAGTGTGGGCAACAACTGGTTAACAGCAGCCCTGAGGACTTCGGCTTCTCAGGAAATGGACAAGGAGAGCAAGAGTAGTTAAAAGACAAAATTCTCTCTTGAGTCGTCCAAAGAAAGTTCTTGGACTCAAGATTCTACATTTGTTTTTTACTAAAATGAAGGACATTTATTCCTTCACAGACAACAGAGAGGGTTGCCTTTAACTCTGGAATAAGGTTGGCAGTAAACCATTGGTAATAACCATGAGTCGCACAATGCTCCGCCTCCTACACCTTCACCCGAAAGATTTTTTAGGACAACTGCTGTTAGCTAGGCCTTTGTCTTGGACTAGGGTAAAGCAAGTGTAACCCAAGTAAGAATGAGAGGTCCATTAGCAAAGCTCTGTGGGGTCTTCTGGTCCTCTTAGGTAGAGATGCAAAAGGTCACAGCTTGGATGTGGGATGGGAGCCAGACGTTGGGGCATTTTGTTGATTGCTGCTTCTTTTGATTTCAAGCTCCAAAACATTAACTAAATATGCAAGCAGCCTACTTAATATAGATGCATTCACTCTCCAAGTCCCAAATCAATAGGTTGGGACTTCAGGATTGAAAGAGGATTCTGAAGAGTTGAATTCATGAGCTTTCTTATCTCAGCCATGCCAGACCCTGGGGTTCACTGCACTGTACAGCTCTGGTGGATCTGAGGGCCTTTTCTGGGGTCTCTGGCCATTTATTTACTTTCTTCTTCTTTTCCATCACACTGAATCTTATTGGATGTAGGTTAATGAGAAATCAAACTGGGAACCAGTCAAAAAGATTAAGAGGAGTCTGAGCAAATGATCCTTGAAGAAATAAACTAAACAGAGAAGAATCACGTTTAACCTGTGCAAGGCTCAACCCCTTTAGCTGAGAGAGAGAGAGAGAAATGGAGACACTTAGGAACCCTAGGCAAGTACTGCTCTGTAAATTCCATCACTTGCTAGTAGCTGCTTTTAACTGTTCACATCCTGAACAGAAAACATCAAGACCCTGCCAGCCTGTAACCTCCAACTAATACATAATCTTCCTCTCCCGGCTGATCATTTACACTAATTAGCAAAATTTAGCTAATTATCGCTGAGCATTTCAAAGTTTAATTATGGCTATTAGTAATAGTCTGTCTGGCTTCCCCCACTTCCCACTCCCTTCTTTTCCTTTCCCACCCCACTCCCCACACTCCTCCCCCTTAGTAGCTAATGGTTTCAATTTCAGTGAATTGCTTTTTTGGTGGCTGTGGCTCTTTCTTCTAGATTTATTTGGTTCTTTCTTTCTTTCTTTCTCTTTCTCTTTCTTTCTTTTTTCTTTTTCAGAGAGCCAACACCAGATCCTGCAGGAGTCACAGAGAAAACAGCAACCAGATCAAGATCAAGCATTCCCTCCTTTCCACCATCCCCCTCTACCAACTCTACAAGCTGTGAGCTGCTTGACAACTCCATCAAATAAAATTTAAAGAGAGAGTCAAAAAGATCCAGAGTATATGCTGGCATTTTCTCAATGTGCTTCCACTTAACACTACAGACGGAGCAGAAGCCCACAGCTAGGAGGCAGTGGGAAGAACCGACTTTCTGAACAGGGTCTGGATGTTATAGGTCTTCAAAACATGAGCTAGGGCAGGGACCCCCATGTGGGGTTTGCATTCCTGTTCGCCCGGAGGGCTGCTCTGCAGTTGGTCTCCCTGGTCTCCTTGTCTCTGTGCTTCCTACTCTCCTCACCGTCTGAGTGCAGTGCATAGTAAACAAATAAGGAAGCTCCCTTCTTTAGAACAGTTTACTACAGCAAGCTCTTACCTTAGTTGCAGACATCGTCCCTTTAGAAGCAGCCTGCTCAGAGCTGAAAATATTTTTAAGAGCCACAGATCTCTCTCTTCAATAGTTATTCAAGGAGGGTTGTTTGGAGCAAAACATATCATACCCGTATTATGTGAACAAGCACGTCCATCCATGCAAACTTTAATTGAAACATTTGCATAAATAGTGGAATCGTGGAATCGAAGTTACTATAATTTACACTTGTGTAAATTATAAATGGACTTAGCCTTATCTTACATAATGCTTCCCGTCTGGTAGTTAGCAATATTAGAGGTACAGTTTTAGCAATAGCTGCTCTTTCCACCAGACATGTGGGCAGACATAATGCTGCCAAATTAACAATAATGACCACTGGTTATTAATTATATTTTCTGCCTTCTTATACTCAGCTCCTCTGCCCTGACCTTTACCACACAGGCTACTTTATAGCAGTTCAATCAACTTCAGGCTGAAGATCTAAGGATTCTTGCTGTCTGCTATTTCCCCACGACTAGCTCCCAAACAAGACCAGAGAAAGGAAGGGTGAAAGCAAGGTGAATGAATTATTTCTCAAAGTGCAGCATCGGGACTCGTCTGATAAGTTGCCTGTCTTCGCAGGGGGCGTGAGAGTGGAAGGTTGCAAAGGGGAGAGTGTGGTGTTTGTACAGCCATGAATGAGGGAGCTAAGGAGAGGAGATCCCTTTAGAAAAAGTAGGGGGCTGCCGGCGGAAACATTAGCCCTTAAGAGAAAGTGGAAATTTGCTTCCTTCATGGGCATGCAATGCTTTTCATCATTTTAAATTCCATTTTGTAATTCTCTTCCCACCCTTGGCACTACCTGAAAGGCAAGTGAGTTAAGGAATTGCTGTGCCCCATTAAAAGGATAAAGAGCAGAGAGACCCACCGTGCCCTCCTCGAAGGGAAACAGGGGAGCGATAGATAGAAATAGGCACTGAGTGATGCTTGCTGCCATGGAAATGGTGCTCGTGCTGAGAGTGAGACCCCGGTGAGGAAGAGGAGGAGGAGGAGGAGGAAGCTACATTAGAGGAACTCCACACAGAGCTGACGATACATCCCCAGAAAAGCGACCAGATCCCAAGCGTCCAGGCCGGCCGGCGAGGAGGGCTCCGTCTCGCGTGGATTCTCAGGTGCATGGTCAACGCACTGGACCACTACAGATGGGCAGTTTGAATTCCAGCCAGTGAGGAATAATGAAGTTCATGATGCCCAAGGGCCCATCATAGCAGGAGGAAGAGTTGCCCGAATTTTGGAAAGAGGGAAGCAATAATCACTTTCAAGGCAATGATGAATCAGTTAAAAGGATGAAAAAAAAGAGAGAGAGAGAGATACTTCTTAAAAAAAAAAAAAAAGATAAAAGGCAAAACCCTCCCTTCCCGAGGCTGAAATTCAGAATTCCAGAGTCCACCCAGGTATAGCAAACCTCCTAGGGAGCCCCAGCATGTCACACATGGCAGGGGAGGACCGGCGAGGCTTCCTCCTGATGTCTAGGCACCTCGAGTCTGATGACTTAACTGCACACTTCGGAAAGCCACAGAGGAAAGGTGGAAATGAAGGAAGAGGAGGAGGCAGCAGAAAACCCGAATAGGTTCACGTTAGTTTATCCCAACATCCAAAGAGTTTGAACATCTTTTTTTTCTTTTTCTGTTTCCACTTCCATGCGATGCAATGCAGAACTGCCAGGCAAAGGGGGGCTGCAGGTGGAAGAGTTCTTCTCGTGTTCCTGAGAGTATCGGCGGAGGGAGGCTGTTAACCCTGAGCTTTCTGGACAAGCGCCACGGAGCAGCCGCCTGCTTCCTGGGTTTCCCAACTGGATGCAAAGCAGTAACAGCAGCAGCCGCAGCCAGAGGAAGAGAACAAGAAGGACCGGAGGGAAAGAGCAGAGGAGGAGGAACCCAGCGCGGAGCAGCCACCCAAACCGACGCTGCTGCACGGGGCGGAGGGAGGTGGGTGGGCGAAATCTGGGAGAGCGCGAGAGGAGGTGCCGGGCCGGCGGCAGAGGTGGCCGAGAGGCTGGCGGGCGCCTGCCAAGTGCGCGGAGCAGGGAGGCACAGGTGAAGTGAAGCGAGGACTTGGGGAGCCAGATTCACAAATGGGCAAGTCATATGCAAATAGCGCACTCCCGAGAGCAAATCAGTGCAGCCCGAGCGCTCTGCCGAGGGACTGGCTGGCTCCGGAGGGAGGAGGGGCCGGAGCCACCCGGAATCCCGGCCCTCCCCATTCAAGCACACGCTCGTATACACCCGCGAGAGCCTCCCGCACGCCGCCCGGCCGCCCTCCCCTCGCCCGGCTGCCGCCCGGCCCTGCGTGCGCGCGCGTGTGCGAGTGCGACCGACTGACGGACACTGCGCCTTCTTCATCACCCTTCCCCCCTTCCTCTTTCAGGCACATTAAGCCAAACTCGGGCGATTAAAGCACCTTTTGCAGTTTGGGAAGAAAACTAAAGGCGGCGGCTAAGGCTGCAGTAGCCCCAAATAGATAGAAAAATAAACCCCTTGAGTCAGCGGGAGCGCTGGAGCTGCTGCACGCGGTGGTGCCGCACGCACGCTCCTCTTCGCCTGGCGGTGGCTCGGGTGGCCGCTCTCGGGGCGTGTCTCTTCTAGGGGTTAAGGTGCCCAGGGCCACACCCACGAGGCGAATGGAGGGAATCCGCATTCTGGCTCTCAAAACTGAAGGAGGAGGGGTGGCCAGGGACTCCGGAGGGTCAAAGGCTCACTGGCTGGCAGCCTTTTGAGAAAGTGGCTTCCACCCCACAGTGGACAGGACGTTCTTGGAATTCGAGAGCCAGCGGTTAGCGCCTTCACCTGCTGTACTGGTCAAAGAACTTCAGAAGAGACGAGGGCCACATCTGTCAGCCAAAGAGGAGTGGCTGGCCTGTCTCACACCAGCCATGGAGGGGCTGTCTCAGGTGGATAAAGTCCCGTGGGCGCCAAGTACCAGAGAGAGCATGATGGCGTTTACATGCAGGCTGAACCTGCAGGAAAGAGCAGGAGTGGCAGCACCTGTCCTGTCGTGGCCATCTGTGACTCCAGAAGGGGGATGACCCAGGGCTCTGCCAGGGAAAGGTGACATTCTAAACCGGGCAGCCTCCACCCTTCCACTGTGTGTGATGCAAAATAGTAGGTGCAAACCCAACAGGCAGCCTTCCCAGACCAGGCCCGTTTCCACCCGGGACTTGCTAGCTTTGACTTCCTCTTAGTCATATTGGTTTAAAAGCCCATTACACTGGGACTGGGGTAGTGAATAATACTGCTGGTTAAGTTGTATCATATATATTGTATTTAGGTGGCTTTTTTAAAAGGGAGTTTATAGCACTTATTATGTACCCCTGCTCGCATTTCAAACCCCCTGAGGATAAAGAACATGGATTAAAACGGTCCTAAGTCATCCTTGAGACACCCCAAGGAGATATTGAGGAAGTAGCATTATGTCTCTCTAACAGATAAATATACCAAGCTTACAGGTGGTTTGTCTTCAAGGTCATATATCAAGTCCCTTTCAGAATTTATGGTAGTGACTTGGTATTCTGCAACTGGTGTTCTCCAAAAGCCTCAAGCTACCCATAGTAAATGGTGCACACAATCGTTCTAAGTGCCCTGGCTCTCAGCAGTAAGGGTTATCCAGGACACAGCCTCCCAGGAAGTGGCCCTTTGACAAAGTGTTTCATGCCTTTGGGTGTGCCCACAAACACAATGTCTTAAATCAACCACATGCACTCAGGAACACAAGGCAGATGAGTGGCTTATGAATACTCAATTTAGACCTTAGTTTCCTCCTCTGTAAAATGTGGATAATGCCTCCCTTATGAGCTTGTTTGAAGTTTTAAAGGAGACAATACACAGCATCTGACATAATACGTGACAAACAGTGGTGGAATTCCTTGTTCACTAGAAAAATAAGCTGAAGTTCCTCAAAAAGGTTAGGGACATGGTTAGAGTTTTCTGCTAGCATTAGCAGAAAAGCCAGAAAAAAAAATGTAATATCCTGAATATCCATGATAATTTTCATGCAACCCAATTATTTCTTGATTTAGTTCCCCAGATGGATTCCCACTGCACTTTTGACTTTTTCTGATTCTATGTCATGGCCCTATGGGGACCTACAGGACCGAGCTTATGCCTAATTCTCTAGCTCCATCTCCTGCCAGCCGCCATCCTACTTACTACCCTTTAGTCTCCCAGACTGTCTTTCTGCTCTTTGAATGTGCCAAGTTCTCTCCCAGCCCAAGGCCTCAGGGGTCTTGTCAGTTCCTCTTGTCTGAAGGCATTTCCCCAAATCGTTTCATTGGTGCATTTCAAATGTCACCTCCTGGCCTTCATCTGAAGTTGAAAGGCATTCTCTCCCATTACTCTGTTTTATTTCCTTCACAATACACTTCACTTTCTGAAATTATTTTATCTATGTATTTGTTCGCAGTCTATTGCCTTAAAAAAAGATCGTGGCCGGGCGCGGTGGCTCACGCCTGTAATCCTAGCACTCTGGGAGGCCGAGGCGGGCGGATTGCCCAAGGTCAGGAGTTCGGAACCAGCCTGAGCAAGAGCGAGACCCCGTCTCTACTATAAATAGAAATAAATTAATTGGCCAACTAAAAAGTATATATATATAAAAAAAATTAGCCGGGCATAGTGGCACATGCCTGTAATCCCAGCTACTCGGGAGGCTGAGGCAGGAGGATTGCTTGAGCCCAGGAGTTTGAGGTTGCTGTGAGCTGGGCTGACGCCACGGCACTCACTCTAACTTGGGCAACAGAGTGAGACTCTGTCTCAAAAAAAAAAAAAAAAAGCCCACTGACAGGTGGAAGGTAGGTTAAATAAACGATTAATACAAAACGATCCACACGCTGAGCTCCACTCACAGAGAAAAAGAAAGGCAAGAAGCCTGGGACAATTAGGAGCTGCTGCAACGT
>CAUYRT010056411.1:0-11863 GCA_963574885.1 Lepilemur ruficaudatus
TACTAAAAAAATAGAAATTAATTGGCTAACTAAAAATACATAGAAAAAATTAGCCAGGCATGATGGCACATGCCTGCAATCCCAGCTACTTGGGAGGCTGAGGCAGAAGGATTGCTTGAGCCTAGGAGTTTGAGGTTGCTATGAGCTAGGCTGACGCCATGGCACTCTAGCCTGGGCAACAGAGCGAGACTCTGTCTCAAAAAAAAAAAAAAAAAAAAGATAGCTAGGGAGATGCCCTATCCTGACATAACTTTCATGCTCACATGAAATGTGTGTAAGAGTTCAAACAGCATATGGCCTTTCTTTATATTCCTCATTTATAACTATGTAGCTGTTCCCCAATACCTTGTCATCCATGTGTACCCTCCTACCTTTGCTAATTTATTATTTTATTTCATAGACCTCAGTATGTGAATGAAAAGTCTTAAGTCAACTTTCTTTAGGTATAATTTACATAGGATAAAATGCACCCAATTAAAATATACATTCGATGAGTCTGAACAAATGTTACGCTCTCATATATCACTACCACAATTAAGTGATAGAACCTTTCTATCATCCGCAAAAGTTCCCTGTACCTCTTCCCAGTCATCCCTCCACCTCCTGCCCTAGGCAACTGCTGCTCTACATTTTGTTGCTATAGATTAGATTTGTCTTTTTTAGAGTGATAAACAAAATTTGAACTTGTGTTTTCTTGATCTTGGATAGTGCTAACATATTTGTATCATTTCAATCAGATTTCTTAATCGCAAGCAACAGAAAACAACTCTGGCTGATTTAAGCAGCACAGGAATTTGTTGAAAGGAGATGAGTAGCTCATAAAATCGCTGTGAGACTGGAGAACCCAACTTGGGATTGTGTGGCCAGCAACAATGTCCCAAATAATATAGTACCATGGTTCTGGCGAGGAAAGCACCACAAGTAGCAGCTTGAGTTACCTCAGCTGTCTGTACCAGATATTGGTTGCCACCACTATCCTTGCTACTGCTACTTGTCTTAACTCTATTTCTTAGAAGGGAGAAAGAACATTACGTACATCTGAAATCTTTCTGCAACTGCCATTGTTAATTGAGGTGGGTGCATCTGACTGGTATCTCCTAGATCATGTGTCTATCATGCCTCAGCTGCAAGGGAGGCTAGGAGAACCTGGCACTTTTAGCCTCTGTAGTGCCTCCATAGAGACATCTGATCAAGCCTTGCAAGGCAGGGAAATTCTCCAAACATAGGAAAGTGTTAACATACTGGATGGCTAAAAAGAAGGCCAGTGTCTGCAACACTGACTATGTGTGTGCTTGTTAGATAGCACTCTGACCTTGCAGCTTCATGTGTAATGGTCATGACAGCCAGGCCACATTTGACAAGCATCTCCTGAGTGCAAAGGAATCTACCAGATGCTGAAAGTAGGGACAAAGCCATCAATAAACTTTCTGTTTAATGAAATAGAAACAGGTGTATTGGCCTTCATACTTGCTCAAGTTTTTCCTTCTTAAGACAATTTCCCTAAACTATAACCCGCTAATAAAATCAATGCATCCAAAATGTAGTGGATTTTAAAACTACCACACTTTTAAATAATGAATTTTATATTTATTCAAAAATGATATTTATCTTTAAGCTAAATTTTACTCAATTTAATGTTTTTACTCTTCTGAAATGGCATAAACCACAAGCTGTGTTCATTTCAATTTCTTTGAGTTGACACATAAAGTAAGTCCAGTTTCTTCGCCAGTCCTACCTGCTGTCCCTTACTCTTGATTTCAATTGACAGGTGCGGGGGAGAGGCGGTGGCCTGAGCCAGGACAATGATGATGCAATGTTGAAGAATAGACTGGAGGGAAGAAGCAACAGGCACCATGGAAAAAACCAAAACAAAGCAAGGTCAGATTTTTCCTCTGTCTTGCTTTAGGGCTCAGGATTCAAGGAATGTAGGTTTTAGTCTTGTCTTGCCACTGTCTCAAAACATGACAATATGTTAACTTGACTGTTCTCATTTCCCTATCATCAAATAATGACCATGAGGAACACAGATTTGGCACTGGAAAATAGGAAATGCTATATCTATATAATTTTGTCAGAGTTGTTATCTTATTTTTCTTAGCAATAACTTTAGGACTGTCTAAGAACAATATGCTGAAGACACAGAGTCAACTAATAGACATCTAGCACCTTCTAGGCTAGCCTAGAAGCATAAGTGCCTTGTTTTTTAATCTTACCATATAGAAGCAACCATGTAGAAGTAGGTTCTGTCATTACCTCCAATTTACAGAGGAGGAAACAATCATAGAGCAGTCAGGCTACAACTCCAAACTGTCAAATGTAGCCTGTAGTCAGGCTACAACTCCAAATGTCAGGCTACAACTCCAAAATGTCAAATGTTAGGTCTGGGATCCTGGTCTTTGTTCCCAAGTCCTGGTTCTTGCCATTATACCAGGCTGTTGGGACATAGTATAAAATTGGCTAAATAATCTTTACTCAAGCTTGTGCAAGGAGTTTTGGTAATCTCAAACCACCTGGATTTTATAGGGGCAGCCATCTGTGTGTATAAGGTCTGGGATGAGGTTATATATTATTTATGAACCTAACACACAGTGTCTGGTTCCTCTAAGGAGGGGTTTCCTGTACCAGTGTATCTTAGGAGAACAGTATACACATCCACACAACCAAATGTACATTCTAGGCCAACTTTATTTTCTCTGTAGGTTTTAAATATTAATAGCTTTTACAACCTACTACTTCCTTTATGTTTGTCCTGTGTTTCTCAGTCTCTAGTGTGGACAATGCTGTTTTCTTCTGCCTGCCTTCTTCCCAGAACCTTTCCATTGACAACTCCCTTCTATCAGCCCTCTTGCGCAGGAGGACGGCAAGATTCCCTTAGTTGATCCTGGCCATGACAGTAGGGCAGAGTTCAGAAGTTTGACAAAGATTAGAGGTAGGAGAAGTAAGGGACACTTTAAGCAGGCCTCCTGAGATCAATACATGCCTGGTGAATAGCCACCTTCCTGACTGTAGAACTGTCCCCTCAGGTGAACTTCAGTCAGCCTCAAGAACATGAGGGAGACATTTCCCGTGCATTCCCTTCTGGTTATTTAATGGCCACCAATCATTTGGTTTGGTTGAGAAACTTCCCTACTGTTGTAGAACATGGTTTACGTTAAGAATATGTCAGGTTGGCTGGGTGCGGTGGCTCACGCCTATAATCCTAGCACTCTGGGAAGCCAAGGCAGGAGGATAGCTCAAGGTCAGGAGTTCAGAACCAGCCTGAGCAAGAGTGAGACCCTGTCTCTACTAAAAATAAACAGAAATAAATTGGCCAACTAAAAATATATAGAAAAAATTAGCCAGGCATGGTGGCACATGCCTGTAGTCCCAGCTACTTGGGAGGCTGAGGCAGAGGGATTGCTTGAGCCCAGGAGTTTGAGGTTGCCGTGAGCTAGGCTGATGCCACGGCAGTCTAGCCCGGGCAACAGAGTGAGACTCTGTCTCAAAAAAAAAAAAAAAAAGAATATGTCAGGTACATATGATTTGGTCATTATGACGTGTGAATATAAAAATCACCTATACCAGCTTAATTTCTGTTGCTCTCTCTTTTTTTTTTTTAGAAATTCACAAATTTATTGAAGAATAATTTACATTCCATGCCATTACTCCATTTTAAGTGAACAATTAAATGATTTTTAGTAAATTTACTAAGTTGTACAGCTATTCACATAAATCAGTTTTAGAAGATTTCCTTCCTCCTATTAAGTCCCCTAATTCCCATCCCCTACTACATTTCAAGCATGCCCCTCTCCATCACAATGCTCTCCAATTTCTGTTGCTCTTGAATTGTTCGTTTCTTGTCACACAGGCACAGATAGAGCATCCTATAAGTTCCCTTATTCACTGCATGTATCTGAAGAGGATAGGGTAAGAATGAGTCGTGCTGATTGAACAAAGCTCTTTCTCCCTACAGGAGAGAATGAACATATGCCGGTGAATAGTCCTTCCACACAGATTTACCAGGTAAAGACAAGTAGATTGTTTTGAATGCTCCCATGTGCAATAGTGATGACTGTCTTTTGTGTACAGAGATTGTTAGCACTCACAAGTGCTTCTGCGTACACTGTTGCATTTGTTCTCATAACAAGACTGTGACATAGGCAGGGCAGAGGGCACCATCACTAACGTTGCACTTTTGAGAGAACTGATTATTGAAGGACAAGTTATCCAGTTTACAAAATGTAGAACTACCCCCCTCCACCTCAACCCTGCTTCTGTTGCTTGTTGCCACTGTCACTATGGCCATTATACTGCACAATACAATTTCCAGCAGAGGGGAGGAGAGAGCAAGATCTGTTTTTCTTAGTTTCTCAATTCTTAGGGAGAATTGGGAATTGAAAGGGGGTTAACATTGCAAATGTTCAAATATAGTTATAGCAAAAATTTTAAGCTACTTCCAAACAATGGGAATAATTTAATTTACAAGGAAGATGAAAGCTCTGCAAAACATCTTTGCAATGAGAGTCATATCAGGCTGCTTTGGCTCTCTAAATAGTATTTATTCAGCTGCTATCTCCCAACTATAAATTTAAAGTAAATCTCTGTTCTTAAAAATCATGGAAGTTTATTTGGACATAATTTGTAATTTAAAGCCACTTGCTAGGGAAACTCATGGTCCTCTCTAGACTTCAGGCAGTGTTATCTGGAGTACGAGAGAAAAATGAATGAACTGGCATGGCTTGGTGGGGTTTGGCTCTAAGGTTTTAAGCCCTGGTAACTAGGAAAAAGAGTGGTCTCCCAAGCAGAAATATGGAGGTCTAGAGGCAGATAGTTTAGGGAAAATGTCATTTAGGTTTGTTGAGTTAAAGTGACAGTAAAGTGAAAATAACTAATTACCAGAAATATCATTCAAGAGATCATTGCTATGAGCCCAATTAGGGCAAGCCAACATAGAAGAATTATGAAAACATTTTTTTAACCATACTGCTCCTAGATTCAGAGCAGCTATGGGATGGGATAGAGGAAACAACTTCATTTCAATTGAATGCATACTGATTGAGCAGTTACTATGTGCAAAGTGTACTGCTTAGCCTAATGGGAGATTCAACAGATGAAACAGACATTCTTATTGATTTTAAGCATCTACAACCTGAAAAACATATATAATAAATAGTTTACACAGGTAGGCTGTTGAAAGAATTACAACAGAGGCATTGATAAAATTCTATGGTGGAGGGATGAATTAGTATTGATTGGAGGATTTGAACCGGGTACTTAAGGACAAGTGAATCATTTGACAAGTGGATATGGGGAAGGTTATTTCAGGCAGAGGGACCAACTTGAACAAAGGCCTGGAAGCAGGAGTGGATCTTCATTCAGTGCCGATTTGATGCCTCACTGGGGGTCCAAGACTTCCAATGCTTTCCCTGTCCACCTCCCTTCTGTTCACATCTGACCTGTATATGGCCTTTGAATAAACGTGGCTACCTCTTTAAACTCAGGTATGAGTTAAAGTCTATTATAGGTTTTATGTAGGTCACTCCCTGAATGTTAGCTAAATATAGCTGCAATGGGGGTGGCCTCATTTTCTTACTGTATCACAAATCCAAGTACATCTGATCACAGTGGAACACATGAAGCAATGGAAAAGTGAAGTTGGTCTATATGACCTCTGGGATGCTATTATAACCCCATCATTGTTTTAAAAGAACACTTCCTAAGCCCCAGTCTGTTTACTCCAAGCAACATTTAAACCAAAGAAGAAGAAGAAAGAGGAGAAGTAAAGAAAGAAGACAAGGAAGAGGGAGGAGGGAAGTGAGGAGGAGTTAAGTATAATAGAATAAAATCAATACTAGGAGGGAGGGTATCTGAAGCAAAATATGAAATTTCAGCAATTCTCTATCTCCTTATTTTATTTTCTTGACAGATCCCATCCCTACCTGACATTACTGTTTATATCAACTTGTTTCTTTTTTTTTTATTGTCTGTCTCCTCATCTAGAATGTAAGCTCTAAGGGCAGGAATTTAGTCCATTTTCCTCTGTTGTATTCTCAGCATAAAGTACAGTGGCTGGCATATAATACATATTCAATAAATATTAGCTGAATGAATGAATGAATACATACAAGTTCTGTATATTGCTTTGAGCCAAAAAGTCTGATGCAGTTGTTCAGTCTGGTGCCAAACAGTGTTGGGAAATTGTCTGGTTCTTTGGGAAAGAAGAAGCTTTTCTCACTTTATGCCCTAATCAAAACAAACTCCAAGATGGATTAAATGGTTAAATATTTAAAAAACCAAACCATAAAACTTTAGAATAAGTGAATATTTATTTTTCCTCTGATATTAAATATCTTTCTAAGTAAAAAAGCACTGGAAAAAAATCACAAAGAAAGGAGTTTGAGGGCTCATCTCTATTACAATTTAAAATTTTTCCAATACAAAAATATTATAGACAAATTCAAAGGCAAATAAAAAAATTGGAAAGATAGTTACAAACAAATATACTGAAGGTATAAGGACAAATAAATCATTCATGAAAATCAATAAAAATGGAAACTTCCAAGATCCCAGTAGAAAATGGGCAAAGAACACAAACAATTTACCCAAAGTAAAATTACAGATGACTAATAAACAGAAGAAAAGGTTGAAACTCAAAGAAGCAATGATTAAAATAGGAGTATTACATTTTGGCTACCTAATTAGCAAATAACAAAATAATAATATTTAGTTCTGGTGAGTGTGTGTAATTGGTAGAAACTTTTAGGAAAAGTATTAGTTAAAATGTAGCAAATGTTACAATGTTCAATCCTTCATTGGCTCCCTGGTCTATACCCTTTGGATCCCCCTTGGTTACAGTAAGGTGCAATAACACAAATCAGGTCATGGAAATCAACAAGAGAATGAGTGCTCCTATCTCTCAGCTCATTCTGCGTAAAATTACCGCCAGAACAGGTGAATCAGTAGTAGGATATGCCCACTACTCCCTGGGTTTGCAGGCCCAGTATATTCCCTTTTATTTGAACCGAATTTTACTTCCTTTTTCTCTTATTCTTTGTCCATTGCACATACCCCTTTCAAAGTCATTGAATCAGATATATTTTCTAGAGTCAGGTGTTATTGTTTCACCCTTGATTACTTCATTTTGCATGTGGATTATCAAAATTATAATCTCATCAACATGAGAAGGGGATCCCATAATTAAGGCAACAGATGTGGTAACTGCACAATTTAGTGCTAACCCAACATTCACACCAATGATTTGAACTCTGTGTTTTAGACTTACTTGTAGCCTTAGCCATGTAAACACTGCAGTTTCCTCTGTTTCTATTACTCAAGTTTTATATATCTTATTATTAAAGATAAGTTTTTCTAAATCCACTAACTTAGGACATTACATATCATATGTATAACCTATTATTATAAATTTTCAAATCCTCTGGTCAAACATATTTTGTATAATTATTAATGAATTGAATATATTGCCTCCTTGCAATATAGTAGATTTCTCTTTGGGTCAAATATTACCTAACATCTTTGACTCCCAGTAATTTTATATTTAGGGATTTATCCTAAGGAAATAATCTGAAACATGTACAAAACTTTAAATAAAAAACTATATGACAGCATTATTTCTAATATTAAAAAGTTACAAGCAATACAAATTTTCAACAAGAGTAAATGCGTAGGTAAACTCTGACACACTCATAGTATCCTATATTATGTAGCCATTAAAAACACACACTTAGAGCCAGATGCAGTGGCTTGCACCTGTAATCCCAGCTACTCAGGAGGCTGAGATGGGAGGATTGCTTGAGGCCAAGAATTTGAGGCTGCAGTGAGCTATGATTGTGCCACTACACTCCAGCTTGGCAACAGAGTGAGGCCCCGACTGTGAAAAAAAAACCCATTTACAAAAATGTTAAAGGCTATGGAAAAGGGCTTATTAGAATATTAGGGGGGAAATAAAGGAAAGGCATAATCAAAATGTATCTGCAGTGTGATCTCAACCATATAAATATCTGCATTTGTATGCATAGAACAAAATACAAGGGAGTATGAATGTTAGTGAATGTTACTCAGTCATACTGAAGTAATGAGATTTTGAGTGATTCTCTATTTTCGTCTTTATTTTTCTCTATAGCAAAAATAATTTTAGAAAATAAGCTATGTGCCAAAAGGCCCTCTAATTGAAAAGCTATGGGAACCAGTCCTACAGTAATAAGTTTCATTGTCAAAACTGCCACTGAAAGTTTTCTAGGATTTGTAAGTCCTGGTTGAGCCTCGGTCTGTTTTTGCCATTGACAAATGTTCTTCTAAAACAGGAGGAGTTAATTCTTCTAGGCATGTGGTGCATCCAGGGATTGATGAGATAAATTTTCTGCACACCAGGCTTCATACCAGCTTCCATAAAGCCCTGTAAGAATGGCTTTAAGGGTCAACTTCTGCAGGGAGTGTAGAGGAGTGGATTGAGGAAATTTACCCAAAACATTCAAATTACTTGCTGCTCACTTTTTCTTTTAAATCATTGCATTTCTGGGAATCAACAAAAGAAACCTAAAATTGGAAGATGGAAATTGGCAGAAGCGTTATGTTGCTTTTGTGGTGACCTTAGTTTTGGGAGAAGCCAAAGCTGTTACCTTGGCATCCTTGCCATCATGTATGGGCTACTTCCAAATACTTGGGCCTTTGCTCTTCTAGAGTTGCAGGAATTTGGCATGCCTGGTGGAGATTTCCCAAACCTTGACATTTGTGACTTTGCTGAGTTCCCAAGGCAGGTGTCCCATCCCCTGAAATTGCCTCATAGTAGCCTCCTGACCTTGGTAATGTGGCAGAAAAGAAGGGGAAATCTGTGTAAAACACAGGTTTGAAATTTGTGAAAATTAAGTTTGAGGCCTGAGGGAATCTTTGTTGGAAAAAAAATTGGAAGACACTGACTAAAATTCATCTTAAGAAGAGTTAAGAAGCCAAGAAAGGAAAGAAAATTGAGAAACAGAAATTAGGAGGAGGAACTAGGAAGAATTCGGACTCCTCTCCCCTATTTCTTTGAGCCTAAGATGCCCTCTGTGGTACCCTAGGCTTCGAAGTACAAGTCTTCCCTGAACCTACCTCCAGTGGGAGCCCGCCTCCAGCGGCAGGATGGAGGAATCATAATCTCTCTAGATCAGCTTCATGAAAAAATCAACGAGATGAGGAACGTGTTCAACTCGCTGGAGAACAAGGTAGACACCCATTTATAATCCTTGGGATGGGTGTGGGCTGTCAAATAAGAAAGCTGAAGAGAGAGCAGAGAAAAGATGTTAAGACCATGTCTTCAGAGTATTTTTATTCACAAGGTTGGTAGTGGAAAACCAGTCTGTAGTGGCTAAAGATATTAAGAGCCCTGAGCATCTTAAAAGTGACATGCTCTCTCAGGTGTGTGATTGCACGACGGCTTCCCCTGCTTGGCTGGTCAGTGGTTGTGAAGCTATTTACAAAGTTGTAGTGTTACTTCCGTGGCAGGTACCTGAGGGGCTCAAAGTAATATACAGGGAGGAAATGGGCACACAGCTGAAAATAGTCTCAGAATTCCCAGAGTCCCTGTATAACCTGGCTGTTAGGGAAAAAATTCAATGGTTTTTTATTGTTTTGAGAACTGGGGTTCTGCAGGTGAGGAAAGGTCCTTTCCCTAGGACTCTCGCCACTACCTTTTGTCTTCTGAGGAAAACTCCACACATCCACCTCCAGGAGCAGTGATAATGAAACCTATTTCTGTTGGATAGTGGTTCCTTTTTGTTAATCCAGGCAGGAAACCTAAGAGCATATCAGGGCTCTAGAATGAATGTCAGGTTTATTTCCTTCAATTTTAAAACTCACATGTATTTTGCTTTGACATTAGATTTTATATAGCCATCAATTGTGTTTATTGTGCTCACAGAAGGTGAATTTACAAAATGAAAATTGCAAGATCAGAAAGTAGTTGATCCGGTGAGTTAATCCATTACGATGACTAAATCAGGACATGTGCCAAAAGCCATCACAAAGATTAGTTGGCATTAAAAATGATTGCAATGAAAAACAGATTGCTCGCGTTGTTTCCCATCTTTCCCAAACACTTTACAGGCCTTGTTTTTTTCCCCCCTCAAGATGACCTCTTTGGTTCTTCTTATTTCTCCCTACTAGTAGCCCCCAGAAAAATCCTTTGTGAAGCATAGTGAACCACAAAACTCTATATTTGAAAAATGTAACAGACTAAGTCATTGTTGAGTGGGAGGTGCCGTTGTAAGTTGGAACCATTTGGGTGACCTGATTCTGAAAATGTTTACAAATACACATTCGAAGAAACTTTGTTAAGGTACCTGGACTTCATTTTTTATTTCTTTAAAATAAAAATACTTGGTGGATATTTTTAATTAGAGAATAAACCTTCTAAAAAGTTCTGTTTTAAAGAAGAGTTGTGGATTTTAGAGTTCCTGTGCTTAGGAGAGTGTAAGGTCATAAATGTCAAGAAACTAATGTTATTCCTATCTTATTGTTACTATTTTAACTTGCTGTCTGTTGAAAATGCTATTTTCATTTGTTCAATAAATAAAACTGAACTTTAGAAGTGCTCCATTTTCTCTACATTTCTGTTTGTGTTTAACTTTTTGATTTGCCACCTAAAGGGGGAGAAAAATTAACATTTCTTGAACACCTGGGTACCAAGTATACACTGTGGTATGCAGCTTACCTACATTTACTCATTTAACTCTCAAGACAGCCCTGTGAAATATATATTATTATAGCTATGTTATAAATGAGGAAACTGTTAAACTGTTAACCAGCTTGCCTGAGGTTTTAGCACTTGGAGGGGAGAGCTGGAATTTGTACCTTACCTGACTCCAAAATGGACACCTCTTTCATGGTGTCGAAGTTGACAATAGAAGTGCAATGTGTGCCCTCCTACCTGACCAGGCTTGACTGCTGAAGATGATTCAGATCACCATCAACAACATGCTGAGCTCCTGCTATATCCTACCAGATATTTCTGTGCTTTCCTTATGGATTACAGCCCACTGTCATTGAAATGCTGTCACCTCCTTTGTCACATCATTCAAGAGTACAAAAACAGCCTGGTGCGGTGGCTCACGACTGTAATCCTAGCACTCTGGGAGGCCGAGGTGCGAGGACTGCTCAAGGTCAGAAGTTCGAAACCAGCCTGAGCAAGAGCGAGACCCCATCTCTACTAAAAATAGAAAGAAATTAATTGGACAACTAAAAATATAGAAAAAAAATTTAACTAGGCATGGTGGCACATGCCTGTAGTCCCAGCTACTCAGGAGGCTGAGGCAGGAGGATTGCTTGAGCCCAGGAGTTTGAGGTTGCTGTGAGCTAGGCTGGCGCCACGGCACTGTAGCCTGGGCAACAGAGTGAGACTCTGTCTCAAAAAAAGAAAAGAGTATAGGCCGGGCGCTGTGGCTCACGCCTGTAATCCTAGCACTCTGGGAGGCCGAGGCGGGAGGATCGCTCAAGGTTAGGAGTTCAAAACCAGCCTGAGCAAGAGTGAGACCCAGTCTCTACTATAAATAGAAAGAAATTAATTGGCCAACTAAAAATATATAGAAAAAATTATCCAGGCCTGGTGGCACATGCCTGTAGTCCCAGCTACTTGGGAGGCTGAGGCAGAAGGATTGCTTGAGCCCAGGAGTTTGAGGTTGCTGTGAGCTAGGCTGACGCCGCAGCATTCTAGCCCAGGCAACAGAGTGAGACTCTGTCTCAAAAATAAATGAGTAAATAAATAAATAAATAAAAGTAAAAATTTTCCAAGCTACCCTTTTGCATTATCAGTCTTAGCAATTCTTTTAGAATTGGGAATAGTCTCAATGACCAATGGCTGGATATTTTTAATTTGTCCTGCCAGACATATTTT
>CAUYRT010056414.1:0-26164 GCA_963574885.1 Lepilemur ruficaudatus
CATGCCTGTAGTCCCAGCTACTGGGGAGGCTGAGGCAGAAGGATTGCTTGAGCCCAGGAGTTTGAGGTTGCTGTGAGCGAGGCTGACGCCACAGCACTCTAGCCTGGGCAACAGAGTGAGACTCTGTCTCAACAAAAAAAAAAAATGACCTAGCCATATAATTCCTCAAAGCTGTATATATGAAAGCATTCCTCACAGCATTGTTTATAAGGATAAACATTAGGCCAGGCATGCTTGTAATCCTAGCACTTTGGGAGGCCCAGCTGGGAGGATCACTTGAGGTCAGGAGTTCAAGACCAGCCTGGGCAACCTAGTGAGATTCCATCTCTACAAAAAATTTTAAAATTAGCCAGGCATGGTGGTGCACACCTGTAGTCTCAGCTACTCGGGAAGCCAAGGCAAGAGGATTGCTTGAGCCCAGGAGTTCATGGCTGCAGTGAGCTGTGATGGCACCACTGTACTGTAGCCCAGGAAACAGGGTAAGATCCTGTCTCCTTAGAAAAGAATAAGCACTGGAAAAAACCCAGGTCCATCAAAAAGGAAATTGATTTAATAAATGATAGGCATCCAAATAGTGGGAAGTTATCCAGCCATTAAAATGCTATTGAGAATCTATATTTACTGATGTGGTCGGCTGACCGTGAGCTGCTGCTGGGTCAGAACACAGGTTACTCTTTAGAAAAGGGAGAGTAAGGTAGTTTATTCCTGCAAGATACACAGGAACTGATAACAGCTGTTGCCTCTGGGGACGGAAAGAGGGTTGCTGGGGGACAGTAGAGACAGACGTACTTTTTAATTTTGAAGGTACTTCATAGGTATGGAATTAAATTAATCATAATCCCTGATTCATAGTACACTTGTATCATAGGTCTGTGCATGCCCTGTTTTCAATTTCATTCATATACTGATTTATTTTTTTTATTTTTTTTTTTGAGACAGAGTCTTACTCTCTTGCCCAGGCTAGAGTGCCGTGGCGTCAGCCTAGCTCACAGCAACCTCAAACTCCTGGGCTCAAGCGATCCTCCTGCCTCAGCCTCCCGAGTAGCTGGAACTACAGGCATGCACCACCATGCCCAGCTAATTTTTTCTATATATTTTTAGTTGGTCAATTAATTTCTTCCTATTTTTAGTAGAGACAGGGTCTCGCTCTTGCTCAGGCTGGTTCCAAACTCCTGACTTTGAGTGATCCCAGAGTGCTAGATTACAGGCGTGAGCCAGCACGCCCGGCCTCATTTATCATTATCATCATTGATTAGACTCATTTATTTTTAACTTTCCACCAACCCAAGGAATAGAACATCATGATATATTATCTTGGGGACCCTTCTCTATCTCACCCCTCCTCCCCCAAGATGTCACCAACCTCTGATGTTTGTGTTTTTCCTCCCCTTGCTTCTTTTTTATTGTTGTTGTTCCAAAGCTCTTCATAGTGATTTAATACTCATGAGAGTTTTAACAACGTCATCACAAGATTTTTTTGTTGTTGTTATTGTTTCCTTGCTTCTTTTGTATAATTTATCACATTTATACATATGATTTAAATAATAGTGTATGCTTTTAATTGTTACTTTTATAAATAGAGTATGGTGCTATATGGAATCTTTTGGAACCAGTTTTTCTATTCAACATGATATTAAGATTCATGTTCAAGACCAGCCTGAGCAACATAGCGCTACCCTGTCTCTACAAAAAACAGAAAAGATGACCTAGGCATGGTGGCACACACCTGTAGTCCCAGCTACTTGGAAGGCTAAGGCAGGAGGATTGCTTGAGCCCAGGAGTTCAAGGTTACAGTGAGCTATGATTGCACCACTGCACTCCAGCCTGGGCAACAGAGCAAGACACTGTCTCAAAACAAAAAACTTCATTCATGCTCTTTCGTGTAGCTGCAATCCATTTTTTTTTCTTCATTGCTCTGTATTAATCTGTTATACGAGTATGCTGCAGTTTTTTATTTATTTATTTATTTTTTTGAGACAGAGTCTCACTCTGTTGTCTGGGTGCTAGGATCCTCCCACTCCTCCCAGACTGCTAGGATTACAGGCGGGAGCCACCGTGCCCGGCCTGCTGCAGCTTTTAAAATTCATTCTCCTGTCAATGGACATTTGGGTTTTTCCAGATTTTCACTATTATGAATAATGCATCTATGATTATTCTTTTTTTTTCTTTTTTCTTTCTGAAACAGATCTTGCTCTGTCACACAGGCTAGAGTGCAGTCATAGATCACAGCAACCTCAGACTCCCAGGCTTGAGCAATCCTCCTGCTTCAGCCTCTCAAGTAGCTGGGATTTCAGGTGCACGCCACCATGCCTGGCTAATGTATGTATTTTTTGTAGAGACCAGGTTTCGCTGTTGCTCCCAGGCTGGTCTCAAACTCCCGGCCTCCATTGATCCTCCCACCTTGGCCTCCCAAAGTGCTGAGATTACAGGCGTGAGCTACCGCGCCTGCCCCACAGGGTGTTACACGTGTTATTTCACAGAGGGAGGGGGAAAGGTAGAAGACAGTTATTAAAAAGTTCTTTATTGAGCATTTAGACGTATTTAGTCCTTTGCAGGTATTAGTTCATCTAACCTCATACTACTCATAGAAGGTGGGAATTATGATCACCTCTATTTTACTAATGAGACAACCCAGGCACCCAGAGGTTACATAAATAATTTGTCATGGTCAACACAGCCCAGTGTCACCAGGACTTGAACCTTGCCCTCTCACACTAAGGGTCCCACTCTTAACCACCATACTGAATCAAGTGATGTCCTTAAGGCAAGCTGTGTGACATCACCGTAGTGTCCCAGTCAGAGAGGACCTTACCCTTTATCTAGTTCAGTCTTTTTAACTGCAGGTCTTGAGCAGTTAGTGAAGCTTCAGATGGATTCACTGAGTTGCGACCAGCTTTTTTTAAAAAAATGAAAGAGCATAGAATAAAGTAAAACAGAAGAAAATAGAAAATATCAGAATACATCACACAGAGGAAAAAAAGTATTATACGTATGGTGAAAATTCAATTTCTGTGTGTCCAGCACAATGCAAAATGTATTTCTTACTGAGGGTCTTGATTGGAAAAGTTTGCACAACCCGGAGTTGTTCTATTTTACAGAGGCTGAGGCTGAGGCTCAGAGAGGGCAAGCCAACTGCCTAAGGTCACACAGCCGGCCTAGAATCCAGTAGTTCCTGGCTTCCAGGGCAGTAGCCATTCAATCATTCATTTATTCATTCATTCAACAGGTACTTAGCCTGCTCTGTTCCAGGCCCCATCCTGGGCACCAGGAATACAGTGACAAACAAGACAGACCTGGCCCCATCCTCAAGGGCCTCAGTTCCCTGACAGGGATGCAAAGCAGCTGATGTGGCACATGACAGCCGCCATTTACAGATGTAGCTTGTTCTATGCCAGACAGTGGTCCAAACATGTACTAGCTCAGTTGATTCCTAAATGGGAGGTTCACTGTTAACACCACCAACCCATTTAGCAGATGGAGAAATGGAGGCACAGAGTTAATAATGTGCATATAGCTAGTAAGTGACAGAGCTGGGGTTTGAACCCAGGCAGCCTGGCTCCAGGATCTGTGTTCTCCAGCACTACCCAATCCTGCCTTTTGGGTGGTTTTGCAGGATAATCATAGCCCAGCACCAGCTCCCACCGGGGAGCCTGTAGGGGGAAAAGAGAGGCTCACAAGTGGCGAGAATTTCTTGCATGCTTAGCCCCAGCCTCTATCCAAGTCAGGCTATTTTGGGCTCTTGGCTTTTTCAATTTTATTTTTATACTTTTTTTAGATGTTTAGGTACCGCGCGATTAAGTTCTGTCTACAAGAAGGAACATCTGCAGGAGAACTAGCCTCCAAACCAGCCCCAGCAGGCACAGGCCAAAAAGTAGCACTTAGAAGAAGGGAAGTGGCTTCTGGGACTCCAAGCTGGACTGCGGCTTGCTGGCTGGCTCTGCAAAGGTGGAGCTCTGCAGATGGCCAGGGTTTCTGCTGCCAGGTGGCAGGCAGCAGGCACGTCATGCCTGCCACCATTTGGAACTTAGGATTCTCCACCAGGTGAACAGCCTCCTCCTAATGCCCAGGGATCATGCTGTGACTTGACTGTTAGTTGTTCCATGCCCAGTGTCTGTTCTCTCTCTTCTCTGGGTGACAACACCATCCTTTTCCTTTAGGAGGCCACGCCTCCCCTACTCTTAGTCCATGTGGTCCTGGGAGGTGATTCCTCTTGCCTGGGCCTATGACGTCTCAGCGAATCAGAACCATCCAGCTATCTCTGGACGGGAGGGATGGTTCAGAGGTGCACATAAGCCAAGTCGGGCCATAAACGTGAAACCTGAGACTTCGGCTACACCTGTTGGGAAAGTGTAGTTCTATATGGCTGGGATTGCTGAACTGGTAAGTTAGGAGCCTATATCTACCTTAACAAAAGAACCTAAGAATGAAGTCAATTTAGACAGAACAAGACAGATCCCCCATGGCATAATTTGACCACCTGGAGCCATCCATGCCTGAAGTCCATCTATCCCTGGACTTTTTAGTACACGAGCCATCAAATTCAAATTCCCCCCCCCCTTTTTTTTTTTTTGCTGAGGCACCGTGATGCTCTTGCCTCAGCCTGCCAAGTTGCTGGGATTACAGGCATGAGCCACCACACCTGGCTCATGACACCTCTGTTTCTGGCATTTACAACCCAAAGTGACAAATACAAATGCCAAGACACAGCATGGTGGAGGGGAAAGAGCAGTGGACGAGGAGTCTTAAGACTTGAAATTGAGTCAGGATTTCACTACTACTACTTTCAAGACCCCAGTGAAACTGCAAGGGTGTCACTGCATGTAACAGCGTCGTTGTACGAAATCATCAGAGCGTGGATGGGAAAGTGCTTTGTTAACTGTAAAGTGCTTTGCAAACTCTAAGGCTCCATACGCACACACAAGCAGGCAGCTTCTGTTGCGTACAATATGTAGTAGAACAGATGGTCTAGAAGTGATTAGTTCCATTTATGCCATGTCTAACTTGCTGTGTGATACTTGACAGGTGTTTTAACCTCTCTGAGCCTAGGTTCTTGTCTTCAAGAAAATGGATGCCCTGGGGAGAGTTGTGAACTGGATCTGGTGACCCCCCTGGTTAAAATCCTGCCATGGGGCCAGGTGAGGTGGCTCACGCCTGTAATTCTAGCACTCTGGGAGGCCGAGGCAGGAGGATCACTCAAGGTCAGGAGTTCGAAACCAGCCTGAGCAAGAGCGAGACCCTGTCTCTACTAAAAATAGAAAGACATTAATTGGCCAACTAAAAATATATAGAGAAAAAATTAGCCGGGCATGGTGGCGCATGCTTGTAGTCCCAGCTACTCGGGAGGCTGAGGCAGAAGGATTGCTTGAGCCCAGGAGCGTGAGGTTTCTGTGAGCTAGGCTGACGCCACGGCACTCTAGCTGGGGCAACACAGTGAGACTCTGTCGCAATGGCTCCCTGTTGCTCCCAGGATACCGCATAAGCTGCTGCCCATGATTAACACTGCCTCTTGGGTCTAATCTCCTGCCTCTGCCTTCTCCAGCTAGCCTGAGCACTTCTCGCCTCTGGGCTGTTGCCCAGGTGGTGTCCTCTGCGGGTAAGACTCTGGCAGGCCAGGCGCGGTGGCTCACGCCTGTAATCCTAGCACTCTGGGAGGCTGAGGTGGGAGGATTGCTCCAGGTCAGGAGTTCAAAACCAGCCTGAGCAAGAGCGAGACCCCATTTCTACTAAAAATAGTAAGAAATTAATTAACCAACTAAAAATATATAGAAAAAAATTAGCCGGGCATGGTGGCGCATGCCTGTAGTCCCAGCCACTTTGGAGGCTGAGGCAGAAGGATTGCTTGAGCCCAGGAGTTTGAGGTTGCTGTGAGCTAGGCTGACACCACAGCACTCACTCTAGTCTGGGCAACAGAGTGAGACTCTGTCTCAAAAGAAAAAAAAAAAGACTCTGGCTAACTCAGCTTAAATGTCATGTCTGTCTCTTGGGGAAGTCTTCCCTGAGCTCCTGGTGCCTCTCCATGACATAGCCTGGTTAATCACAAATCACTCATTACCAGGACCACTGAAACACCTGTTCTAGTTGCTAAAATACTGTATTGAAATGTTTCCAAATCAGTTGGTAAATAGCTGCTTCGCAGGGTCCCTCAAGGTCTCCCAGGTGGCCCCCACATCCCCATTTTTCAGGAACAAAAGGGGCAAAGCCCAGCACAGCAGGGGGCCCAGGGCTCCTCTTCTGGCGTGAATGGCTGGTGTTCATTCTGATTGGCCTGGGGCCCAGGCTCCACCTGTTGTTAAATATTGTAGATATCACCCTTGCCTATCGCCTGGATTGTAAATCGCTGCTTCCTGGATCCCTGGTTCCCTTGTCTGTTTATTCCAGTAGAGCAAAAGCTCCTGGAGGGTAGGGGACCAGCTCCCTTCCCAGCAAAGCACCGGTACCAGTATGTGGTAGGTGCAAATGAGTGTTCACTGGGGGAATCAGTGAGTGAGTGAAGAAATGAGTCCCTCTGGAGATCTATGGGCCCCTCATCCTGAATCTGGACTCTGGAATTTTCTAGGTCTACACTGGAAACCTTGTTGCCCTTTGCCCAGGTTTTATGGCTGTGGAGGTCTCCACCCTGTGGGGAAGATCCTGCCACCTGCCAGTCTGGTTCCAGCCTGGCCAGCTCCACCCTCCTCTCCTCCAAAACCTGGCAAGACCAAGACATGGCCCGTCCACGCACACATGAGCAGGTGAGCACACATGTGTGCACATGTGTACACACACACACGCGTGAGCGCTTGCAGGGGTGGGAAGTCAATCAGTGCTCGCTCACTGGTAAGGGGACTTTCCTGGTTTTAGCACCGAAAGTTCTATATCCCAGGGGCCCTTGGGCCCAGGCCCATGGGAATGGTTTGTCACCCTAGCACTGGGTTGGCCCGGTCATTCTTTGTGCACGGTGGAGGGGATGGTGACCTTCAGAATAGATTTCTGAGTTGCTGGTGCTTAGCACAGTGCCTGGCCCATTATGGGCTTGTCACAACTCTGCCACTTACTTGCCACTAAAAATCATGTCACCTCAGGGTTTCCTCAAGTGGGGCTAGGATAGTATCTTCCGCATAGAGATGTCTGAGCTCATACAGGTAAAGGTGCCTGGAACATAGTGCCTGGATACATAAATGAGAACCGTTATTATTTGTATTGTTGTTATTACAACATGACCATGGAAGAAACGTTTCTAGATTATTCAGCCTGTGAAACAAATAAAAAAATAGTGGCAGATAGAGGGTTACAAAAGTCACCTCTCTACTAAGTCTGCAGTTAGCAAGACTCTTCCTTCTTAAAACAAAAACAAAACTAGCTCTCTTGTGATATAATTCACATACCATTCAATTCACCCATTCAAAGTGGTCAATTCAATGTTTTTAGTGTATTACACGGTTGTGCAATCATCACCACAACCTGAGTTTAGAACATACTCATTGCCCTCTAAAAGAAGCCCCATACCCGTTAGTAGCCACTCCCAATCTCCCTCCCTCCCTCCTTCCTCCCCAGCCCTGGGAAACCACGAATCTCCTTCCCATCCACAGATCTGCCAATTCTGGACATTGCATAAAAACGTGGTCTTTTGTCACTGGCTTCTTTCACTTAGCATCACATTTTCAAGGATCATCCGTACTGTGGCAAATAGCAGAACTTTTTATTGCCTGACCCTCCTCCCTCATTTTAGGCAGATCCCAAAGGGTTAAATTCTCACCGTAGTCAGAACAAGTGGGCACTTGTCCAGAAAGAGACCAAATATTTTTGTTTTTGCTACATCTATTTTCTTTTGTCTATTCATTGTGTGTCTTCAATTTCCTTTTGCCCTCATTGCTTTTTTTTTAACTTTTAAAAAGATAATATTGGGGCCAGGCGCGGTGGCTCACGCCTGTAATCCTAGCACTCTGGGAGGCCAAGGCGGGTGGATTGCTCAAGGTTAGGAGTTCGAAACCAGCCTGAGCAAGAGTGAGACCCCTGTCTCTACTAAAAATAGAAACAAATTAATTGGCCAACTAAAAATATATGTAGAAAAAATTAGCTGGGCATGGTGGCACGTGCCTGTAGTCCCAGCTACTCGGGAGGCTGAGGCAGGAGGATCGCTTGAGCCCGGGAGTTTGAGGTTGCTGTGAGCTAGGCTGGCACCATGGCACTCTAGCCCAGGCAACAGAGTGAGACTCTGTCTCAAAAGAAAAAAAAATTGGAAACTCACCACTTGGCCCAAATCTCCCCCTCTAGAGAAATATCTGTTGGAAATGAAGAATTTAGTGTCCTTGTCGGGCTTCCCGGCTTTCCTCCCAAGTAACTCCCAATTTTTAACAGTTATATATTATTCATAACATTTACATTTTGTTCTGTAACTATAATGAAGTCTTCTGTGCTTTGGCTGGAGGTTAAGTCTAAAAACTGAAAAGCAAGAAACAGCATCATGATTCCATAAATACCTCTCACTTCAGAACCCCTGGCCCGCACGAGAAGGAAATGGGATTTGGGTAGTGCCACAATCATCAAACTCACGAAGCTCAAGTCATAGTTCTACAGGCAGAAGAGAACTCAAAGTTCCTTCTTGGCCAACTGAGTCATTTTACAGACCAGAAACTGAGACTTAGGGAAGGAAAGAAATTGTGCATCAATTCCCCACACTAGATTCTGGCCACATCCTGGGATTTAATAAGTAAATAGATGGTGTTAGCCACTAAGTTCCTTTTTTAAGGGAAATCAAACTATGTGGGCTTCACAGCAAGATTCAAGGGCATACACTTAAGAAAATGAAATAATGTTTCAATTACAAAAAGTAAAAGCAAGCCGGCACAGTGGTTCACGCCTGTGATCCTAGCACTTTAGGAGGCCAAGACAGGAGACTCACTTGAGGCCAGGAGTTCAAGACCAGCCTGGGCAAGAGCGAGACCCCATCTGTACAAAAGATAGAAAAATTAGCTGGGCATGGTGGCGCATACCTGTAGTCCCAGCTACTTGGGAGGCTGAGGCAGGAGGATCGCTTGAGCCCAGGAGTTTGAGGTTGCAGTGAGCTGTGCTGATGCCACCGCACTCTGGCCTGGGCAACAGAGCAAGACTCTGTCTCAAAAAAAAAGTAGAAGCAGAGAGTCGTTTGTCTCCAAGCATCTCTGAGTGGGGCCAGGCTGCACTTGGCAGGGAGAAAGTGCTGGCCTTTGGAAAGGGCTATCTCGCTGTCTCAAGTGGACAGGGCCCTTGGGCCCATTATTCCCCTGGCTCTGAGAGGAGGGGTGGGGCCTTCTTTGCTTGGAAGTGGAGGACAGGAAACAACAGGTCCCTGAGCCTCGGCAGTAACTCTGCAGTATCTGATCTACTGTTCTTGAGACACCAGGTCTAAAGGTATCTGTGCACCGAGAGGACGCCCAGCCAGATGTGGGGCTCCCTGGCAGCAGCACCCCCTCTTCAAGGGGCCTAACTGACTCTGGTTAGGTTGGAGGAGGGAGCCTGCTGCCCATGGACTTGGTTCAGGTAAAACCTTGAGCCCCTGAGCAATGTGGACTATAGAAACAATAATAGTTAATATTTATTTAGCACTTCCTGTTCGCCATGTTTACTGAGGCTATTTCACCTAATTCTCCAAACCTCTCAACAAGGCAGATTCTATTATTATTCTCGTTTGTACAGATGAGGAAATCAGATGTCCAAAGAGTTTGTGACTCTGATTCAAAGGCTTACAACTGGCCAGGCATGGTGGCTCATGCCTGTAATCCTAGCACTCTGGGAGGCCGAGGCAGGTGGATAGCTCAAGGTCAGGAGTTTGAAATAAGCCTGAGCAAGAGTGAAACTCTGTCTCTACTAAAAATAGAAAGATATTAATTGGCCAACTAAATATATATATATATAAAAAATTAGCCGGGCATGGTGGCACATGCCTGTAGTCCCAGCTACTCGGGAGGCTGAGGCAGGAGGATCACTTGAGCCCAGGAGTTTGAGGTTGCTGTGAGCTATGATGATGCCACTGCACTCTATCAGACAGAGCAAGACTCTGTCTCAAAAAGAAAAAAAAATTAAGAAAAATATGGCCTAACCATTCAATCATATTGAGACATTATTGTGAATTTTATTAGGTGTTTTACCAATGGTATGAGGGTCATGTTTACCAAAATGTCTGTCTCAAGATGCAGACTACAATATTTACAGGGGAATTGACATGTTATCTGGAGTTGGTTTTAAAACATTCTGCATAAACAAAAATAAAAATGCAAGGGTAGAAAGATGAAACAAGATTTGGTACAGAGTTTACAAATTACAAAATTATAAAAATTGCAGAAAGCAATCGTTGGCACTGGGGGATAGATTCATGGGGTTTCATTGTACTCTACACAGTGTACATTACGCTGCCGTCTTTACTTTGCGTTTGAAATAAAACTGCTCTTTGCAGATGGGAGTGGCTGAGACGCAAAGGGCGGCACCCCTGTCAGTCAGTCACCACCGTTTTAACCGGAGGCTGAGCGAGCTGCAGATCCAGTTCCCGCCCCTGGATGCTGGCAGGAGGCCCGCCAGGCAGAGGTGTGGGAGCCCCCAGCAGCAGCAGGAATGGAGCCTCCTCTTCGCATACAGCCAGGAGCCTAATCTGGCTCCAGCCCCAGCAATTCCAATTTTCCCGGGCATTCCTTCCCCAGCGGGCTGGGAGTTGGGCTCTTCTCAGCAGAGTCCTGGGAAGGGGCACCCCTCTCAGTCTGATCATTCTTATTACCTCCCCCTTGCCAGGAGATAAAAGGGACAATGTGTTTTTTTCTTTTTGAGACAGAGTCTTGTTCCACCCAGGCTAGAGTGCAGTGACATCATCAACTCCTGGGCTCAAGGCATCCTCCTGCCTCAGCCTCCCAGGTAGCTGGGACTACAGGCATGTGCCACCATGCCTGGCCAAGAAAGGGATGATCTTTAGCCTCCCAGCAGACCAGCTGCCAGGACACCCAGGAAGTGGAAGTCCACCAGAGACGCCCCTGCAATGAGGAATGCCTGATTTGCACCGGGTGGCAGGGCAGGTGATCTCAAGGGCACGGCAAGGCCTCTGGACAACGTTTTCCTTCCCTGCTGATGCCTGAAATTCCACTTTTAGCACTGGACTGGCACTTGGAGAGATCTCAACTCTTGGATTTTGCTTTTTCCTCTCCCCAGCTGAAAAGCTAAGGAAAGCAATGGGCCTTGTCACGGGCACCAGCAGGTTTGTGTCCCATCTCAGGGCGTTCATAGATACTCCCTGTGCCCTCCCCCTCCCATGCTCCCCAAGAAGCCCATGCTCAGACACCAAGTGAAGAGCCCTGGACCAAGTTCACTAACTCCAAAACTGTCATTCCTTTGAAAGAAGCAAGGCCAGTCCCTGCAGCCCTCTTTAAAATGCAAATGACACTGGGAGGGTAGAAAAGCCTAGCCTATCCGAGTGAAAGAGTTTTTCCCAGCAGATGCCAGAGGTAGCCTGAGAGGTTTTAAAGGTGGGGTGGGGAAAGGAGCGTTGGGGCTGGGCAGGCTCCTAGGCACTCACAATTTTGCCTAGAACTGGGAAGAGAATGTATTGGGCCAAGAATGCTAATTGCTAACTTTTGTAGAGTCTCTACAAGAACTTTGTGAATTAAGTGCTATCAAGATCCCCATTTTACTGATGAGGAAACTGAGGCTGGGGAAGATAAAGTGACTTATGTGACCCAACTCAGCCATCTACAGCTTAGCTTAACATCAACAGCACAGGCTCACCCACACTGGCTCATTTTGTCCTCACAATGATGTGTCCCTGTTTGATGGAAGAGGAAACTGAGGCCATCACTGTGTTGCCCACAGTCCCACAGGGCCTCACCTCTACGGGGAGCCCCTTTGTGTCCCCTCCTCCCTCAGGGGGGTGGTGGCAGTGGTGTCATCCCTTCCTCACCCTCCCTGGAGCTTGGAGAAGGACTTGACCAGAAATCTGAAAGCTTATCAGGCCTGACCTGGCTTCAGTGCCCCTAATTGTTTTCTAAAATCCTTTTTATTGAATTATCAGAGTGTAATGGAAGAGTCGATGCAAGTTGCTGCGGAGTTACAAGGCCGGGGCTTGCTGGGTAGAAGAAAGCAAAGCCCGAAAGGCTCCCTGGGCCCAGTGATGATATAAAATATGTATTTTTGTTCCTTCTTGATGTACTTAAAAAAAAAAATTTACATAACTGGGAGGAAAAAAGTAAACGGACTCTTCTGCCCCATGGGGGAAACGCCTCTTTCTGTATTTCCATTATCTTGTTTAATGCACGGGCTGGAGTCTTGGTGGGAAAGGAAATGCCAGAGCCTTTTCCCTCTGTGCCTCCCGGTGGGTTAAGAGACAGAAGGAGCCAAGAAGCAGAAATCCAAAAGGCCTCGGTGTGTGCTTGGAAACCCATTAAAACTCAGGGCACAGGTTGGGGGGGGTGGCCAGGCTAACGGGAAACACTGGAGGCAATCTCTCTCCTCTGCGGTTAAGCATGTACTCTCGATGGGCTCACATTCTCCTTTAGCTCCGGGTAAACTATTCCAAACTTGACCTTCCCCATAGAGAAAGGAAATAGAAGGCTGGCCTTTCAAAAGAACAACCTCCACTGCATATGTTTGTTGAGCACTTGCTACTACAGGCCAAGAACTCTGCTTAGCGATTGTTTTTGCATTAGCTTCTGTCAACTCATTTATACAGATGGGAATGCTGACTTGCCCAAGGTCACAGAGCTAGTGACTGGCTGACTCCACATTCTATTGTATTTCTTTCTTTTTTTTTTTTGAGACAGAGTCTCACTCTGTTGCCCGGGCTAGAGTGCCATGGCATCAGCCTCGCTCACAGCAACCTCAAACTCCTAAGCTCAAGCGATCCTCCTGCCTCAGCCTCCCGAGGAGCTGGGACCACAGGCATGCGCCACCATGCCCGGCTAATTTTTTCTTTCTATATATTTTTTAGTTGTCCAGCTAATTTCTTTCTATTTTTAGTAGAGACAGGTCTCGCACTTGCTGAGGCTGGTCTCAAATTCCTGACCTCAAGTGATCCTCCTGCCTTGGCCTCCCAGAGTGCTAGGATTACAGGCGTGAGCCACCATACCCAGCCTTGTTCTGTATTTCTGATCACACTTGGAGGGTGATGAGAAAGAAGGTGTCCTTGTCAGGGTAGCCAAACTGCACCCATGTGGCTGGCCCCAGGCAGTCACACAGGGAAGTTGTCTGACCTAACATTTGCCTGTTTATTCTGTTTGTTTTTATTAAATGGCGGACAGCAGGTGTTGGGGGCCACTTGCCTGGGACCCTCGATTCCCAGTCCCTGTCATTTTGGTTTTTTTTTCTTTTTTTTGGCATAAAAAAATAATTTATTTTTTTAGAGATGGGGATCTCACTCTGTTGCCCAGGCTGGAGTACAGTGGCCTGATCATACCTCTCTTCAGCCTCAAACTCCTGAGATCAAGTGATCCTCCTGCCTCCTGAGTAGCTGGGTATTTTGTTTTTGATGCCAAAATTATTTTACCGAGGATAGAATTCTCTAGAGAAGGTAGTGATAGCTGTGGTGTGACTGTGACATTAAGAGCCCCTATCTGGGGTTCAGGAGATCTTGGGTTCTTGTCTTGGCTTTGACATTGACTTTTTATGTGACATTGAACAAGTTACTTGCAAATAACAGGTTTGGGGGATCTCTAAAGGTCTCTTCCAGGTCAACATTGAAAAACAGATTGAAAACTGAAGCTCCAGCTTGAAGACTGTCTGGGGCCCTATGAGATGACGTTAATTAATTTTTAGAAGAAAGGGTCCTGGAATTGGAGGGAGAGGGGGTTCCAGTCCTGCACCACCTCTTATTGGTCTAAACCTCTTTATGCCTCAGTTGCTGGTCTATCAAATGGAAATAACAGCATAGGTATTGGGTTGTTTTGAGAGGAGCTTAAATGAGATGGCCAATGTCAAATGCCTAGCACAGAGCTTGTTACGGTAACCTGCAATGTCCAGCACCTATTGTTACTTTTATTACCCCCTCATGTCTGTAAAGAGCCTTTATGCCTCAAGAAACACTAGCTTGAGCAAGGAGGAGACCCAGTTTCCATAAAAAATAGGAAAATTAGCCGGGCATGGTGGCACATGCCTGTAGTCCCAGCTACTCAGGAGACTGAGACAGGAGGATCGCTTGAGCCCAGGAGTTTGAGGTTGCTGTGAGCTAGGCTGACGCCACGGCACTCTAGCTGGGTGACAGAGCACGACCCTGTCTCAAAAAAAAAAAAAAAAAAAAAGGAAAAAAGAAAAAAAGAAAAGAAAAAAGAAAGAAAAAAGAAAAACATTGGTCTTATTAACTGTATGGGAGCCTCAGGGCAACATAGGGAGGCATTTGTGATCATTATTCCTGTTTGGCCGGTGGAGAAGTTGAGGTTTCCTTAGGTGGTCTTGACCCAATGGCTCAATTTACTGATTCACTAACCCATGAAGCCCTAAAGTTAAAAAGACTTAGCTGTTTTCTTGTTGTTGTTGTTTGTTTGTTTTTAAAGAACTAGGTAAAGGGTAAAGTCCTTTCTGATCCCAGGTCTCAGTGAGCCACCGGCGGGCCTGGGATTCGAACCTGGTGGAATCAGAATCCTGCAGGTCCATCATCGACCCCTGACCCTACCAAAACAGACCAGTGGGTCACCCGGTCGGCGCGAGGCCGGGGGCGGGGCCGGGGGCGGGCCGCCCCTCCTGCCCGCCGGAGGAAGCCGAGGGCCGCGCCGCGCGGCTCATTGGCTGCGGCCGGCAGGTGCATCCTCAGCCAATCAGCGGTGCCGGGGGCGGTCCCTCCGAAGCTCACCTGGCGGCCGCAGCACAGCGGGGCTCAGTGGCGTCCGGAGCCGCAAAGCACCTGTGAGTTCGGGGAAGTCTGTTCAGACTCTAGCCCGGCGCAACCCGGCCCGGCCCGACCACACCCGGTCCCCGCCTGCGACCGGCACCCCAGGCCCGCCATGGGCCCCGCGTGCCGCAGCCTCTGCGCGCTCCTGCTGCTGCTGCAGGTACGGCGGGCCCCCGACCGCGCGTAACGCTTCCCGGCCCCACTGTCCGCGCCCAGCCGCACGTCCCTTCCTCTCTCCCGGCGACGCCGCTTCCCTTCTTCCTAGAAAGTTTGGGTCGCAGGGGCCGGAACGGCCTGAAGCCGCGCGGCGCTCAGGACCCTGCGGCGGTGAGAGTGGGAGGGGGTGCCCTCCCCTCCAGCAAATACGGGGTGGGGGACGCCTCGCTGCAGGCTCCGGGGACTCTGGGTGGCCGCGGTGTGTGCTTGGGGCGCGCGGTGGAGCGCGGAGCAGGGTGGGGGTCGGGATGTGGAAAAGGGGCGCCCCGGTGAAAATAAAGGGGAGCCAGGTGTAGGGGCATCAACAGAAAAAAGGCACCTGCCGTGTAAAGAAAGGGTGGTAAACAGGAATCGGGGTCCCGGGGATAAGAAGTGGGGTCAGAGGAGATCGGAGCGCCCCTCGGTATGAGGAAATAGACTTGGGAGGGGGAGCGTGCCCGGTCTAAGGACGGTGGGGGCAGGAAGAGTAAAGACGTCTCCAGCGAAAAGGAGACAGGAAGGAAGGTGGGCTAACTTATGAGGAGGTGACCCAGCGGCCCCTTCTGCAGTTCCTGGGGGTCGGCCGCCGCAGGTCTCGGGACAGGAGAGGATGACGTCGCTGCCCGCCCTGGGCTGGGTGGGGGCTCCTCCCACAATCCTGGCGCCGGGAGCAAGGGAGGGGCGGCGCTGTTGGTTTCGGTGTGGGCAGGAGGGCTCCCCCCAGGTCACCCCAGTTCCATACCTTTCTCCCCCCTCCCCAGTTCTCATCGTGGCTGTGCCAGGAGCCAGAGCCCTGCCATCCCGGCTTTGGCGCCGACAGCTACACGTTTACCGTCCCCCGGCGGCACCTGGAGAGAAGACGTGTCCTGGGCAGAGGTGAGGGCGCGCCGCTGGTGTCCCTGGGCGGAGTGGGGTGGGGTTGCAATCCGGTCGAGAGATTGCGCTCCCACGCCCCTGGGTTGCAACGGGCCAGCTCCTTCGGTGCCTCAAACGACACCCCACTGGAATTTACTCAGGTTTAGGAATCTAAACTTTTACCACTGTTGAGCACTGTGGTTGAGCAGGTATCCCTGCCTGGTTAAGTATATTAGAAAGGAGCAGGCCGGGCACGGTGTCTCACGCCTGTAATCCTAGCACTCTGGGAGGCCGAGGCAGGAGGATAGCTCAAGGTCAGGAGTTCGAAACCAGCCTGAGCAGGAGTGAGACCCCCGTCTCTACTAAAAATAGAAAGAAATTAATTGGCCAACTAAAAATATATATATATAGAAAAAATTAGCCGGGCATGGTGGCATGTGCCTGTAGTCCCAGTTACTTGGGAGGCTGAGGCAGGAGGATCGCTTGAGCCCAGGAGTTTGAGGTTGCTGTGAGCTAGGCTGACGCCACGGCACTCTAGCCAGGGCAATAGAGTGAGACTCTGTCTCAAAAAAAAAAAAAAAAGAAAGGAGCAGAGGTGCCAGGCACTTATTAGAGGCCCTCTGGGTTTCTCATACTGCCCTGGCCACTTTAGAGGCCGTCTCATTTCAGACTGCAAAAACCTGCAGCGGGGGGAAGGCGGAACAGGAATTGAGGCTCTGAGGATCTTGCCCAAGGTCAGCAGAGCAGGAATTCGAACTGGTATCTGACTCCAGGCCCCATCTCTGGGTGACAGGAGGAGCCCTCTCTTGGTTTCCAGGGATGTGGCTTTTGTTCATAGAGATGAAAACATTTTGATACAGGTACTGTTTCCCACAAGAAATAGTGATTCCCCCCCCCCCCAAAAAGTTGGGATGAAAACACACACAAATGCCCCATGTACTTCTAGGCTTATCACTGTGATAATCTAGAGTTGGCTTTGTTCACCTTCACTGTTGCCCAGGGGTGAGAACCAGGGAAGGAGTAGATTTCTCTTCTGGTTTCACTGATTCCCAGGTGCTTACTTTATATCAAACCACTTTCTCCTCCCCCGTGAATTTAGTTGTTGGGGGAAGTATCATAACAATAAAAGAAATACTTTTTAAACAAAGAAATCACCCACAATTCCCCCAAGGGAACACTGCCACTGTATTTATTCTTCCAGTCTTTGGCCATGTGAAAAAGCAGCAGCAATTCATGCTGTTGTCTTAGAATTTTTTTTTGAACTTTGGAATTTGTTCCAACAGTGGGTGGCTTTTTTTTTTTTAAGAGAAACTGCAGCTTGATTGATGAAACATATTTGCTTTTCTGAGACCCGTCTGTGTGCTGTGGAGCTTTCTATTGGATCAGAAAGGAATCGTTGTCCTCTTGATATTACGGTGGCTCTGCCATTACTCAGCCGGTGCCCACTTGATGTTCGGCCCAGCCTGCCCATCCCAGGCCTGGGATGTTTTGGTGCCTCAGTGGGCAGCAAGGACAGGGAGCTTTTGGGAGGAAGCAAACTTGATCTGGGCTTGGAGAGTGGGGCAGGGGTTAGAAACCACAGCATGTGTTTGAGTGTGTGTATGAGGTGTCCCAATACAAATACCAGTCACTTTGTTTTCTTGCACCAAGACATTTGGTGGTGCCAAGGGTGGGTTGGCCTGGTTTTTATTTCCCCCCTCTAAGCTCTTGTGTCTGACCAGTAATAATATTATGACGTATTAATAATAATCCTATAGAATAATGATTATTACTAATAGCGGTGCCTACTATATACACTTTTGCACCAGATTGTGGGGCAAGTGCTTTACATATTTTATCTTATTTAATCTTCCCAAGAACCTTTGGAGGCTGGGCACCATTATTATTTCTGTTTTGCAAATGAGGAAACTGAAGCAAAAAGCAATTCACTCATCTGCTGAAGGACCCATAGTTGGTCTTTCTCCTCCTCTTTTCCCTTCTCTTTCTCTTCTATAGTCTGAAAAAAAACCCCAAAAAACAAAGAAAAAAGATGTTCAGGGAATTAGCATCCATGTGAAGTAGACTGAGAACAGAGGTGTTGATAGGGTGGGACCCCTGAGACGGGGTGGTGGTGATGGAGACGGGCCAGACTGGGCGGGGGCGGGGGCTGGGGGTGTGGCTGGTGGCTGTGGTCACCAGATTCCACAAGCTTCTCCTGTGGCTGCATCCAGTTCCCTTTATGTCTGCAGACCGCCACCCCCCTCTCAACAGATTTCCTGATATTTCACTTTTTTTTGGCATTTTTGGACTATGGGGTCTCCTTGTACCAGTCCAATGTGGAATCGCCCCAGGACAGAAGTGTCCTGCTAGTAAAACCACACATTCTTCCACCTCAGGAACTGGCCTTGTGATTTAAAAAGGCAGCGGGGATTTCAGAAGGTGGCCTCTCTCTCTTTGGGACAGTGCAGGGAAACGGGCCGTGTGACACATTTGCTTCATGGGAATTTGAAAACATGGAACCCGTCACATTTTGTCCACAGGTGTCTGTAGAGTCACAAATAGGGTTTTAACTGAACTCGGGGGACTTTGTGGCGGTTTGCTAGGGTCCTTCCTGTGCCCCCAATCTCAGCCTTGTATTTATTCCATTGGTTTCTCTCCTGAATCTAGAATGGGGGACATTTTAAAATACTCTCTAAAAAGAAAAAAACAAACAGAAAAAAAAAACCAGAAAAAAATAAAATACTCTCTAAACTTGAGAGAGTTCTTTAGAGGTGCTGATCATTTTCCTTTTTCTTAGCACGACTGGCATGAGAAACCTAGGCTATTAGACTGATTGGCATCTCAGAGAAGTATAAGCCTGTGGCCTACAGCTTTAAGTTGATTCAGGTGTGGACAAAAGACAAGCCGGCAGGCTTTTAAACTGACAGCGGCCTGCCTTTGCTTCCTCTGCAATCTGGCTTCGGACAAACAGGGCTGTATTTCGGGTTTGAGCTTTGGCTGCTCCATGGGCTGACCTGGTTCCCAGGCACCCACCTGTGTGGATTAAATACACCCATTTCCTCCCTTTCCTAAAGGATGTGCTGAAAGGTGATGAAAACTAGTATGCAGGCCTCCTAATTAAACCGGACTTAAAAAAAGCGAACAGGGTAATGGCTTTGGGATCACCTTACATTAGCAGATACCCACCTCCCCACACCCTTCCTAAACAAGTTACTTCCCCAATTACTCATGTCTGTGACAAGGGTGATGCAGAGCTTACCGGGAAAGAGATAGTGGGCCACCCTCCTGCCCTTGCCTTTGTGTCCCAGGAGGAGCAGAGGCAGAAAAGTCCCTGGCCCTGCAAGGCCATTTAAGGAAGGGTGCTGCCCTCTCTGCCAGGTGGTTATGGAAATCCCTGTTTGCTCTCCAGGGCTTTTTATTTGGCGAGCTTTTTCTTCTGAAATGCTCACTTTAGTGTCTATTACGCATTCCCTTCCAAGGGTAGCCCCAGATAAGGCAGACTCGGAAGCAATCAGCTCTCACATCTTCCAGAAGCTGCCAACACCCTAAGATCCCCGAGAGGCACCCGTCACAATCCGGACGGACGTGGCCTTGCTGGGTTTCCACCCTTCCTCACTCAACCCCTTCTTCTTTGAGGCTTTCGAGGAGGGGAGGAGGGGCACGAAAGCTGTGAGTAATTTACGCCTGGTTAGGATAGACCAGTGAGGAAGTGTGGGAAAGAGCCGGGTCTGAATTTCATCTACTAGATAATGCGACTTTGGATAAGGAACTTTTACTTCTATGTGCCTCAGTTTCCCCAGCTGTAGAATGGGGACAGTAATAGTTATAGGTTTGTAGTGAGAATTAAATATGCACATTCCTTCATTGAGTTCACAAATGTGAGTGCCCATTATGTGCTAGCACCAGGCTAGCCCCTGGGCTTGCAGCAGATACAGAACGTAAATGCAAGAGAATGGAACGTAAAGAAAGGTAGCAGAAAGAATCATTGAATGGTGGCTAATATTTCTTCAGGATGTGGTAGGCTCTCAAATGCTATTTTGAACAAATGAATGAACACACGAATACATCACCACCCTGGCTTATTTTTTTCCTCTTAATCTCTCTATGCCCTCCAGCCAGCCCTTGATGTTGATTGTAAATGGGCGGGGAAGAGTTGGTTCTGTTAGAACTTTCTAATATGCTTGTGAAGGCTGTGCGTCCAGTCGGTGGCTCTTGAAGCCAAGCTGCAGCTCTGAGCGTGTCCTGTGGATAGATACAGTGTGTTCTGAGTGCTTCCTTCTGAAAGCTGTGGAGGGCAGAGAGGGGAGACCTCAAACCCGAATCTGGAAATGGGAGAGCAGCTAGTCATTTTTAAGTGTTAGCCAATTAAAAACAAATTTGTGGTGCTCCCTTCTAGCTCTTGGTTGTTAATTTCAGTTTCATTTTTCTATGCCCCAGCTTGTACTTGTTCGTGTTGGGAGGGCTTTAAGCCCCCTCCCTTTCTGCACTTTTTCTCTTCCCCTTTGTTCCTCTTGTCTGTCTCAGTCTCCAATCCTCCACTTTCCCTCAAGGTTTTGGTAGCATCTCCCCCCAAATTTAGAAGGTTCTTGAGTCAGACTGCCTAGATTTAAATCCAGGTAGTGTCCCTTGCCAGCCTAGGGATGTTGGCCAAGAACTTTCGTCACTAAGCCTTAGTTTCCTCATCTGTAAAATGGGCATAATGGTGCTGAGACATCATAGGGTGTTGTGTCAAGTGCTCAATGAATATTAAATATTGGAGCCTCTGCAGGACCTGGTGCTGAGACTCCCATGTTTCACCTTTGGTTCCAAAGTTCCTCAGCCTCCCTCCCACCCAGCAAACCAGTCAAACCAGTTTCCTCACTCTGCCTGCTTCTGTGTTAAGCAAACACTGCCCTGCAAACAGTGACTAGACGGAGTGCCTTTGTTAGAAAAGGAAACTGGCATTTTTCTTGCTTGCCACTGTGCAGGGTGCTAAGGGTGGGCTGAAATGGGTTTACCAAGGCTTAGAAAAGGAGAGCTGCTCATGGATGTTGTTTAGAACTAGGGTGGGAGGAGTGGGGCAAGGAGTAGGTGGAGCGGGGGAAGTCAGGATGACCTTGAACCTGCCAACTTCTGCTTGGTTTTTAAAGGTATTTCGTAGTACACATACTTAAGGATACTTGTTTGTACTCCCATTGCCAAAAAATGCTCTGTCCCAGGCCCTGACACAGGGTTCACCCAGGTGGCTAAGTATTGCATCACCCGGGACACTTTGCACCTGCAGATTTGCCTTACTGCCAATTCACTGAGCCATCTCTGAGGATGGGTGCTGGACTTGGCATTTTTAAAAGCTCTCCAGTTATCTGCTGCCACCCAATTCATTGCCCTGGACGAGCCCAGGGGCTAGATGTGTGATGAGTTGGTGCCAGCCAGGGTCTTGGCATCTGGTTGTCCAGCCTGAGGCCAGGGATCCAAGGGCACCCTTGGTCGGTGAGGCTGATGGTTCGCTGTGCCCACGAAGGAGAGCTCTGTGGCTGCAAGTGGAGTGGACGGGGATGGGGGGACCTAGAGAAGTAGCCAGTGTCCTCAGACGTAAGACTCATTGTCCCCTGCCCTCAAGGAGAGTCCAGAAAGCCTCTGCAAGAGACCCCTTAGTGGGTAATTCCAGTACATATGAGACGTGGGACGATGGGTGGGACGATGTTCAGAAGACATCAGGAGTGGTCAGTTTCACCTGCTGGGCTTCGGTGACTCAGAGTCAGGCGCAGAAAGGGAAAGGGCGCTGCAGGAAGAGGAAGTGGGTGCCCAGAGTTGTGGCGGGGTCACCAAGGCAGAAAGCTGGAGCCGCGCCTTCCTGGACAAGGAGGGCAGCTGTGGGGGTAGCGGGGAGAGGGCACAAGGACGAGGCATCTGCAGCTGGGGCCTTGGACCACAGGGGATGGAGGGTTTTCTCTCTTCTTTTATTAGGCAGATTATTCACTTGGTTAAAAAATAAGCTTCAATACATATTTTCATATATATGAAAAAACTGTACATGTCTTTATGGCCAGTGGAAAGTTGCCTTCCCACCCTATCCACTCTTCACCCAGTTCTTCCCCATAGCCCAGGAAATTAATTCCTCCTAGGCAACTGATTTTATTCCTCTCTTGTGTATCCTTATAAAGATACAAAAATGGTCTTATTTCTTTATGCCAATGTATATTCCATAATAGAGAATCCTTTTACACAATGAATGACATATGAGAACACTGTCCCGTACTTTTTCTCCCAACAATATATCTGTATCTGCATGTTCTATCTCTGTCTCTACACACACACACACGCACGCACGCACGCACACACAGAGCACTTCCATGTTTATTTTTTTTTGTGGCTGCATGGTATGGATGCACCACAGTCCCCGATAGGTGGACACTGGGTTGTGTGCCATCTTTTAGAAAACAGTACTGCGGGGAATGGCCTGGTATATATGTCCTTTTCCACATGTTCCGGTATATCTGGAAGATGAATTTCCACGGTGGGCCTGCTTGCTCAGGGTTTGTGCATTTGCAATTTTGACAGATGTTGTCGTCCACAGGGACTGTCAGTTGCACCATCAGCATCTAGAGACAGCCTGTCTTCCACTGTCCCAGCAGATGATTTAAGCCCTAGATTGGGAGAGGTGGTGGCTGGTGCCTACCTCTCTGAAGACAAAACGGTTTTGATTTGGGGGAAGACTGCAAGGTTTTCAGCACCTAACTGCTTCTAAGCCAGAAGTAATTCCAGCAGCTTCTAGAACGTTTCTTTGTACCAACATTGGGAATAGAGGAGGAAGAGGCACAAGTTGAAGGAGGAAAATTAGTTCTTGGTTAGGAATCTGTAGAGTTCGAGTGTCTGAAGGACCCAGACGTGGAGTTATCAAGTCAAAGAAGTATTTGGAAATGTCAGACCTGGAGTCTAAAGAATGTTAAGTTTAAATAAGAATTTGTATAGGACAGTGGTCTTTCTTCTCTAATCTTGTGTCAATAGATATAGAGTTTTTTTAGGGACTTTACAAACTAGAGGATAAAGAGATAAAAGGTGTTTATTTGGAGAGTGTTTACTTAAAGGCAGCCAACAAATAAAAAACAAATATTTGTTATCTACTGGGTGTTAGAGGGTGGGTCCTGCCCAGGGCCTTGAAGTCTTGACAGTTAATCCTCACAGTGGCAAGGTGGGAACTGTCACTATCCTCTACTCTAGAAGAGGAAACAGAAGGTTGGACAACTTGCCCCGGATCGCCCAGCCGGATAGTGGCAGAGCTGGGGCTACCACCCAGGACTTTGATCTTCCAACGCCTGTGCTTCATCCAGCCCCCCTCTCCTGCCTTGTGCCAAACTCAGCACCTCCAGCAGGACCTGATTCACCTTTCTACAGAGAAGGATTTCCCTCCTTCACTTTGGAAAAGCTGCCTTTATACCTTTTGCATCTCACTAATTTTTTTTTTTTTTTTGAGACAGAGTCTCACTCCCTTGCCCAGGCTAGAGTGAGTGCCATGGCATCAGCCTAGCTCACAGCAACCTCAAACTCTTGGGCTCAAGGAATCCTTCTGCTTTAGCCTCCCAAGTAGCTGGGACTACAGGCATGTGCCACCATGCCCGGCTAATATTTTCTATATATTTTTAGTTGTCCAATTAATTTCTTTCTATTTTTAGTAGAGACGGGGTCTTGCTCTTGCTCAGGGCATCTCACTAATTTTAATTGTGATGCTAGAATTCAGCCTCTTCTGCTTATGGGCAGTTTTCAGCCTGTTTTCCGTCTTTTTTTTTTGAGACAGTCTCTCACTGTGTTGCCCGGGCTAGAGTGAGTGCCATGGTGTCAGCCTAGCTCACAGCAACCTCAAACTCTTGAGCTCAAGGAATCCTTCTGCCTTAGCCTCCCGAGTAGCTGGGAGGCATGCGCCACCATGCCCGGCTCATTTTTTTCTATACATTTTTAGTTGTCCAATTAATTTCTTTCTATTTATTTCTTTTATTTCTATCTATTTCTTTCTATTTCTATTAAGAGACGAGGTCTCACTCTTGCTCAGGCTGGTTTTGAACTCCTGACCTTGAGTGATCCTCCTGCCTGCCTCCCAGAGTGCTAGGATTACAGGTGTGAGCCACCACGCCCGGCCTGTTTTCCCTCTTGACTTTCATTTCCAAACACATGCAAGCTGAACAGCACTTCGTTTCCTTTCTGTCTCTTTCAACTTTCTGGGTCCTGGAAAATCCAACCTATGTTGGCATTCAAGATTTGGGGGTATGGTGACAGGGAACTGTCCTAAACAAACTCGTGTTCCAACTGGAACTTACCCAAGGTGCTTCAGTCAGGCAGACATCTGGCCATGGATCTCGCTGCCCAGTGAGGGAGGACATGCCCATATCCCTGTGAGCTCAGATGTTACTACTGGAACCTAATAGGGCAGCCCTGGAAGGGTTGAACCTGTTCCCCGTGAACAAGATCATAAATGGTGGCCGGCTCAGGACCCCGTGGGATAATTGGCCGAGTTCTAGATAATAATTAGCTGGCTTTGTAATTAGGAGAGCTCGTAACAAGCCAAAAGCTTTTGAGATTTATTTCACCTGGCCAAGTTCAAAAAAGAAAAAGAGCACCTGTTTCTGTGGTTTGGCATTCTACAATGCCGTGCACTTTCCCTGTTCCTAAAAGAGAAGTTTTTGTGTATTCACCCTCATTGTTGCAGCAGCCTCCTCTCTGGTCTCCCGGCCCCTCCCGCAGCCCAGTCTCTTCTCCACCATGCAGTCAGAGTGATGGGGTTTGAATTTTAAAGAGATGGGGTTTAAAGGCCAGGGGTTTTTGTCTTGTTTCGTTCTTGGGCTGTATTGCAGCTAGAACAGTGCCTGGCACATAATAGCTATTCAGTAAGCAACTGTTGAATGAATGAATGAGTGAAGGAATGATGTTTCAGGATGTATGTACACATTTATGCGTCTTTTCTTATAGAGGATATTTCACTGTAGTGATTTTTTAAAAATTTTTTTAAAAAAGATGGGGCCTTCTTTTTTCTACAGGAAAGGACACAAGCAGGAGGGGACATTCCCAGGGCATGTGTCTCTGCTTGGCACTCCCAAGTTTCTCCGAGCCCTGCACACCCCTGGTGTAACCTTACCTAATTGTCTTGTCACAAAACAGCTTGCAGTCTGGAGTGTAAAGGTCAGATAAGCCGTTTCTGCCCCACACTTCTGGGTGTAAGGAAGTACCAGATCAAAATCTAAACGGATATCTGAGCCGCCAGGGCCATCTGGTTTCCCAGTGCCTGGGTAACACCTTCCTCGCAAGGCTCCCAGATACACCCAACACCTCCCACCTGGCATCTCCAGCATCCTCCAGGCCCATTAATTGTTCAAGACCTGGTATCCATTCTTGCAGTTCTTGGCAGAGGAGCCTGGAACGGGCTTGTTGAGAGATGCAAAAAACTCCAGGACAAATATTTAAGGCCAACTGAATCAGATCTTGGCCAAGATAAAAATCTCACAGCTCCAAATTCCACCTAATCAATAGATATTCATTGAGAGAGTACTGTAGGGCAATAGCGTATAAATCTTTATGTGAGCTAGATCATTCTGCCTTGGGGAAGATACCGCCTAACAGGTAGTGTTGCCAGATTTAGCAAATAAAAATACAAGGCACCCAGTTACATCTGAATGTCAGATAAACAACAGCTAGTTTTTTAGTATAAGTATGTCCCGTGCAATAGATGAGACATACTAAAAAAAATTATTGTTTTATCCTCTCTTCTGATTATAAACAACAACGTATTAACTGGTACTTACTAGTATTGAACTCTTTCCATATGCTGTCTCCTTTAAACTCACAACAACCTCATGAGAGGTGAGCTGTGGACAGCACAGGTGTGTCAGGCAGACAGGAAGTAGGAGAGCTTTCAAGTTTTTTGAAACTTGGGGTCTTGCTATCTTACCCAGGCTGGTATTGAACTCCTGGCCTCAAGCGATCCTACCGCCTTGGCCTCCCCATAGCACTGGGATTACAGGCGTGAGCCACCATGTCTAGCCATGAAGGCTGTGCTCTTTACAGCAGGAAAAGGCAACTAACAAGGCATCTGTGACCAGCCAGGTGAAGGGGATGAATCATTTTTTTAAAAGAAAGTTTGTGTCTTGGCTGGGCGTGGTGGCTCACGCCTGTAATCCTAGCACTCTGGGAGGCCAAGGTGGGTGGATAGCTCAAGGTCAGGAGTTCGAAACCAGCCTGAGCAAGAGTGAGACCCCGTCTCTACTAATAATAGAAAGAAATTAATTGGCCAACTAAATATATATAGAAAAAATTAGCCGGGCATGGTGGCGCATGCCTGTAGTCCCAGCTACT
>CAUYRT010056419.1:0-42551 GCA_963574885.1 Lepilemur ruficaudatus
GCCCGGGCTAGAGTGCTGTGGCATCAGCCTAGCTCACAGCAACCTCAAACTCCTGGGCTCAAGCGATCCTCCTGCCTCAGCCTCCCGAGTAGCTGGAACTACAGGCATGTGCCACCATGCCCGGCTAATTTTTTCTATATATTTTTAGTCGGCCAATTAATTCCTTTCTGTTTTTAGTAGAGACGGGGTCTCGCTCTTGCTCAGGCTGGTTTCGAACTCCTGACCTTGAACGATCCACCCGCCTCAGCCTCCCAGAGTGCTAGGATTACAGGCGTGAGCCACTGCACCTGGCCTACATTTTTATTTTAAAAATCTTGAGAAAAGATATAACCATATGTGTAATGGCATGGATAGATTACTAAAAAAAGCTGAAGTATTGCTTTCATGTCCAATTTTATTAGGACTTTGGTTACTTCGAAGAAGGCATTCAATTAGGGAGTTTGGTAAAGAACTTATTTTTGATTTGGAGGGTACTTAATTCAGAAAAGGAATATTTAATATTTTTAAGACATATGCTGTCTAGCAAAAGTAGACAAATATTAAGATTTTGACATCTTTGCTTCAGGGATATTTTTTTTATTGATAAAAGACATGATACACCATTTCAAGCCAATCAGAATTGGAAAAATCGGTGATGAGGACTTTGACATAGATATAGGAAAAGGTGATCTTGTGTACTGCTAAAAGGATTATAATCTGTTAAGACTTTGAGAACTATTTGACTATACTCATTAAGGTGAAAATGTACATACCCTATGATCTAGCAATTTCCATTGCTGAGCACATACATACCCTACATTAGTTTGGAGAGTATTATTAAAATTACATCTGCGTAGTGAGAATGATTGTCAAAGAGATGAGGGGAAAACTTATGAGAACAATTAGCAATACTTAAAAACAGAGTATAACATTTAGAAATTTTATACTCAAGCCTATATATATTTATGATTAGTATATCATTTTCCCTTCTGCTTTTACCCTTACTGCCTAAGACAACAAAACAAAAAGTCACAAGTTTTTGTAAGTTTTAGGGGCCATAGTATCAGAAATAGCTATTCCCTAAAAATGTTTTTATTATGAAATATTTCAAACCCCATGTGCTCATCACACCCTTTCAACAGTTATCAACTTATAGTCAATGTTGTTTCCTCTCTGTTATTCCCAGACCCCATTGGATTGTTTTGAAGCAAATCATGGACATCATATGGCATCATAATAATTTCATTTGTAAATATTTTATTCTCTAAAATGTAAGGACATGAATACATGAAAAGAGAATACATGTGTTCTCATAGAGGAGAAGACTCAAAATTATAAAGATGACAGTTCTTCCAAATTAATCTATAAATTTAATGTAATTTCAATCAGAATCCAGGACGGTTTTTTGAAAAAACTTGACAAAATGGTTCTAAAGTTCATTTGAGAAAGTAAAGATAAATGAATAGCTAAGATAATTTTGAAGATGAACAAAACAGGAATTCTTCCTATCAAAAGTCAAGGCTTGGTGTAATTAAAACAGTGTTAGTAGAGGATCAGGGCCAGATCAATGGAAAGATTAGAAAATCCAGATCTAGATTTGAGAACTCATGTATAATTGAGTAGGTGTCACATGTCAAGGGAGAAAGGATGAACTATCCAATAAATGGTTTGGGGACAATTGATTCACCAATTGGGAGAAAATAAAATTAGAACTTTACCCCATGCCATATACCAAAATAAATCCTGGATGGATTGTATGTCAACATCAGTGATGCTAAAGTATTTAGCCAGATGGGGTGGTATGTACCTGTAGTCCCAGCTACTCTGGAGGCTGCAGTGGGAAGATCACTTGAGTCCATGAGTGTAAGGCCAGTGTGGTCAACATAGCAAGACCTGTCTCTGAAAAAAGAAATAAAGTATTTGAAGAAAATATAGGAGACTCGGAATGTCTTCAAGTAGGGTAGCACTTCCTTACAGGACACAAAATCAGAAGTCATAAACCATGAAGGAAAAGATAAATGACTATATCAAAACTAAAATCTGGAGTATGCAAAAGATACCATAAATGAAGTTATGGTGTTTAAAATACACATAACAAAGACTAATATTGCCTGTACAGTCATGAGTCACTTAATGATGAGGATACATTCTGAGAAATGTGTTGTTAGGTGATTTCGTCATTGTGCGAACATCGTAGAGTATACTTACACAAGCCTAGATGGAATAGCCTACTACACTCCTAGGCTACATGGTATAGCCTGTTGCTCCTAAGCTACAAACCTGTATAGCGTGCTACTGTACTGAATACTGTAGGAAACTGTAAGACAATGGTAATTATTTGTATATCTAAACATGTTTAAACATAGAAAAGTTATAGTAAAAATACAATACGAAAAATTTTTTAAATGGTACATCTGTATAGGGCATTTATTGTGAATGGAACTTGCAGGACCGGAAGTTGCTCTGAGTGAGTCAGGAAGTGAGTGGTGAGTGAATGTGAAGCCTAAGATATTATTGTGCACTACCATAGTCCTTATAAACATTGTACACTAAATTTATTAAAAAATTAAATAATTGCACTATGACATCACAATGGCTACAGCATCACTAGGTGATAGGAATTTTTCATCTCCATTATAATCTTACAGGATCACCATTGTATATACAGTGTATTGTTAACCAAAGTGTTAACATGGCATATGACTATATATGCAAATGATTTCTGTTGATCAATAATAATTCTTAAAACCCAATAGAAAAATGGACAAAAGACATAAGAAGACTTTTCATTATTCATAGAGATAAAACTGTATGAAAAGATCAGGGAAATGCAAAATACTATTTTTTACTTATCAAGTATTGGTGAGATTGTAGGGAAATTTACACACAAATTTATACAGCCAATCTGCAGAGCGATTTGGCAGTATCTTAAATACTCCATGACATAACAGTTCTCCATAGGGCTACATATCCTAGAGAAAGACAGGGATATTACTGCAGGATTTTTGTAAGAGTAACAAATTAGGAAAAAATTAAATGTCCACCAATAGAGAAACAGCTAAATAAAATGTTACATATTCTTCAAAGGGATATACTAAACAGATTTTTATATCTGACTGCTTGACTTCTTCAGTAGACTGTCTAGTAGTCATCTCTGAAACTGAACTGTGGATTTTCCTAAAAAGATATACTCCGCCATAGCCTTCACCATCTCATTATTGATGGCAACTCCCATCCTTCCAGTTGCTCAGATCAAAACCCCTGGAATCATCCTTGGTTCCTCTTTTTCTCTCACATCCCACATCCAGTCAGGAAATCCTTCTGGTTCTAAATTCAAATATATATCCTAGATCCGACCACTTCTTCTCACCCTGGTCCTAGCCACCATCACCTCTACCCTGCTCCTAGATTACTACATAACTTCCTAATGGGTCACCCTGTTTTTACCTTTGTCCTTCTAAAGTCTGTTAGTATCCAGAATGATCTTTTTATAAATCAGATTGTGTCAGTCTTAGGCTCAGATTTCCCATGACGGCTTCTCACCTGAAAACCCAAGTCTTACATTGAAGGCCCTGTTTGATCCGCTCCTGCTCTCTTACCTCATCACCTGCTTCTCCTCTTTATTCACTCCCCTTTGGCCCTGGTGCCTTCCTTGCTGTACTGAACATGCCAAACATGTTCCCACCTCTTGTTCCTGCCGATTCTTTCCTCCTCCACAAAGAGTCTTCCCTTGGAAATCTTCGTGATTAATTCCCTCCCTCCCTTCAAGTCTGCTCAAATGTCACCTTTCACCCTACTTAAAATTGCACTTGTTCCCCTCAGCCCCGTATGTGTAACAGTGGCGGTGAGATGATTTTCTAATTATATTTCTTACATTTGAGAGTTATCAAAATGATATTCAAAGCCCATTCCACAGAGATAATGTCACTTACTACATACCAGAATTAAGTTATGAAAACCACATAAAAGAGGAATCATAAATCATATTTCATAAATTAAGATGCATATTTTGTCACATATTAACATTTGTGAAATTGGGAGACATCTTAAAATCAATATAATAAGGCATTGGTTATAATTTAATTGGCTATTTGGCAGGCAGCACTTCAAACAAACAAAAGTCTAAAAGATAATTGCTGTTCCTTTTTCCCCCCACACCCCCTAGAAAAAAGGCAGGCAGCGCAGTGACTGCCATATAGTTGGCATTCAATTGTTGACAGGGGTTGCCTCTAGGGAGGGACTCTACTTCTCACTGTACTGTTTGAGGGTTTTGGATTTTTTTTGTAATGTGCATGTATTCTTCAGTTAAAAAATTAATTAAAAGAAATCACCTGTAGAATTTAGAATTTTGGTATATTAATTATTTGAATAAATGCTACAAAAGCATTTTATCTGGTAGTTATAAAAATATAATATGTTCGCTATTTAAAATGCATAACATTTAGTAAATATGAAATAGATTTTTTCCTCTTAAATCAAATATATTGAAATACTCAAATTACATAGTCTAGATTTTCATATTCTAGTGTTTTATCCATAATTTAAAACTGAGCTTTAAGAAGTTTAAATTTATATAATAATACTTTTTTTGATGTAAAAGTTAGAGTAAAGCAGAATAAAATAATATAGTAAAAATCAGTTATTCAGTATATTGGGACCAAGTTTTAGGTTAGCTTTTTCTAAAAACTGTAACTCTAAAGTGGTACACACCTAAGTAGTACACAGTTGGGTACCAGTGATCTGTGTTTAGGGGTTTACTTAGCTCCAGCCCCAAAGTTACTCATCTGAGAGTGATAAGATTGCCTGAAGGATTTTTGAGCTAAAAGTGGCGTTTTTCTCCTCTAGCAGAAGGAAACAATGTCCTATCTTTAATTTTTCTTATGCTGGAGCTTTTCTCTGTCATTGCTTGTAATTATTTATCATTTCACTCCTACTTCTGCAGTCTAATCATTTTCTTCTTCCTGTGTGCTTTTCTTATCATCTCTTATTTTCTATTGCTTTGCCTCTATGTCCTGCTTTTTCCTGGGAAGGGCTTGATGGTTTCACCGTCAGTCACTGTTTAGAGCTTCCAGTTGGAAAATGGAAAAATACATTTTAAATTTAATCTTCAAGTTTTTAGTTCTGCTTGGCTGTTGTTATCAATGTTCCCCACCCACAAGTTCTTTTTTTTCCCCCCACACCAGCAGGTTCTTTTCTTCCTTTCTTTTAAAAAAATAAGACTTTTTAGTTTGACACCATTCAGGATGGAGGCGTTAAATAAGTGGTCTTAATTGAAATTTGGCTATATTGTGACTTGAATTCTGTATTTCTGTAATGAAATTGAAGATTTGAAACGAGTGAATCATTCAAATAAGGTAAATTCTCCATCCTCTAGTTAGAAGATATGCCTAATTTCTTTTCAAATATTTATAAAAAGTTATACATGAAAGAAATTTTTTGTGTTACCTTAGTATATTAGGGTTTTGCAGAGAAACAGAATCAGTAGGATATGCAGATGGCCTTGACTTACAATGGTTCTATTTATGATTTTTTGACTTTACAATGGTATAAAAGCAATATAGCATATAGCATATAGTTTCAGTAGAAACTATACTTAGAATTTTGAATTTTAATCTTTTCCTGGACAGCGGTATGCTATATGATACTCTCTCAAGATGCTGGGCAGTGGCAATGAACCTCAGCTCCCACTCACCCTACGCCATCGAGAGGGTAAACAATCAGTACTCTGCAGTGTGCTGCATTGCCAGTGTTTTATTGATATTGTGTTTTGTGTTTTCACATCTTTTCATGTCTACAAAACACCCATCTATATGCAGTATTCAATACTTTATTATAAAATAAGCTTTGTGTTAGATGATTTTGCCCAACTATTTGCTAATGTAAGTCTTCTGGGCATGTTTAAGATAGGCTAGGTTAGGTTGAGCTATGATGTTCAGTGGGTTAGGTTGTGTGTATTAAATGCATTTCAACTTCTGATGAGTTTATCATATTGTAACCCCATTGTAAGTCAAGAAGCATCTGCATATAGATATAAAGAAAGAGATTTACTAATGAAGGATTGGCTCATGTGATTATGGATGCTGAGAAGTCCCACGATTGGCTGTCTGTAAACTGGAGGCCCAGGAAAACCACTGGGCAAGTTCTAGTCCAAGTCTAAAGGGCTGGGAACCAGGGGAGCCTATGGTGTAAGTCCCAGTCTAAGTCTGAAAGTCCAAGAATTGGGGAGCTGGTGGTGTAAGTCCTGGTCCAAGTCCAAAGGCCTGAGAATTGGGTTACCAATTGTGTAATTCCTAGTCTAAGTCTGAAAGCCCAAGAACCGGTAGCACTAACGTTGAAGGATAGCAGAATATGGATGGCCCAACTCAGGCAGAGAGAGTGAATTTGCCCTTCCTCTGCTTTTTTGTTCTACTTGGCCTGTCAGTGGATTAAATGATGCTTACCCGTCTTGGTGATAGGGAGCATCTACTTTACTCAGTATATCAATTCAAATGCTAATCTCTTCCAGAAACACCCTTATAGACTTAACCAGAAATAATGTTCTATCAGATATCTGGGCATCCTTTAGCCCAGTCAAGACTTAACCCAGACCATATAAGATGAACTATCACACATAGTAAAGAACCAAGATAATAACAGATAAAGCTAATTTACTGGGATATTATCAATATATGAATCTGGACATAAAATGATTTAGAAAATGTTATAATCTGGTAAGTGACTAGAAATAACCATTGGAAATGAAGATCTCTCTCCCCACCTCTTTGTCTTTTTCACTTTTAGTCTCTTCAAGGTCTAGCAAAGTGCCATTGGTATTCAAAAAATACGTTTCATTTTCTAATTCAATTTAGTTTTGTTGGAAGTATTATGCCCCCAAATACAAAAATTTTAGGGCTTAAATTTTACTTGAACAGTGATTAAGCATAACTCTACTGATGATCACTGTTTATTTTTTAGTTAGTCATTGAATCTGAGAAATGGAAGGGCTACCTAGATCTTTTCACGTAACCCTTTCATTTAACTTACTCTGAAAAATTGAGGGAAAAAAATCAGAAAAAATATATATGGAGAGAAAGAATGATAAAGTAAAGCAAATGGGGGAATTATTAACACTTAGGGAATCTAGGTAAAGCACATGTGAGAATTTTTGTGCTATTTTTGCAACTCTTCTTTGAGTCTGAAGTTATTTCAAAATAAAATGTTTTTAAAAGTCATTAGACACATGGAAAGCACAATAGGGATTCTCTTAAACAAATATACCAATGTCCTATTTTGCTTACTGCATAGTTAACTTCTGTTCACGCAGCAAGTATTTATTAAGCATCTTATTGTCTGTCTCAAAGGATGTAAAATGAGTAAAGATATAATAAAGTTCCAGTTCTAAACAATGCCATCGCATTGTTTATATCCTCAAGTGGCATGTTGATTTGCTTTTGACTGTTGAGAGGAAGGGGCTCAATTATCCCTGATTGTGAAGGGAAGCAGTGGCCTGGGTACTGAATACTTGCCGTCTTCCTATCTACACAAACTTTATCTCCTAGTATGTCTCTAGGTTTCCTACCTGTAAAGTCTTTGGAAATGTCTGCCTTGTTTATTCTCTATATTAAAGTAGTTAAAGTTTATATTGGAGTTTCTGATTTTTATTTTCAAATAACTGAGTGGCTTTTAAAAACCTTTCTAACGGTTCAGGGGGAAGCTATAAATATTGCATTTTAGTATGTTGTTAGCCTGAACAGCTTACTTCAGGATAATGGCTCAAAGTAAAACTTCTGGGAATTGAGTGCTGAGAGATATTCTGCTATGTTAAATTTGACAGTATCTGTTCTTGTCCATAAATCTATTTTTTATAACAAGCAGTTTCTGGATTTCCAAGTTATTGTCACACTAGCCGTGGTAGTGTCAGTTAACTATGCCCATGGTATTGATGGCTTTCCACAGATGGCACCGCATAAAGTTTTATGCTGGCAGATTACTGTCAAGTTAATTCAGCTCAGCAAACCTGAGCTCCCGCTAAGGACCAAGCACTGATTTGTACATTGGATATGCAAAGATGAGGACAGCACAGTCTCATAGAGGAAACAGCCATATAAGAAAATAGAGCATCGCCTGATAAGTATAATCCTAGACACAGTTACAAAGGACAGAGTTGGCGCTGAGAAAAAATTTTTAACTGTCTAGGAGAGAAGGAAGAGGAAGCTGAAGGAGAAGAGGACAAGGGTTTAAGATAGACAAATTCTTATCTGCCATAGTAGGAAGTCAACAAATAAATTTTAAATGGGATAATCTGGAAACAGTGATATTAGCATTAGCATGTTTATAAGCGATATGGGGGTAAATAGCAAAAGAAACAACAGTTGGAAGGGGCTATATCTGGGAAACAGGTATCTGAGGAGGGACAGTATAGGGTCATTATTTTTCATTGTCTACCTTGTAGTACACTTTGACTTTTGAAAATTATATGTTTGTGTTATTTTGTCAAAAATTTTTAGAACATTTTCTAATCCTATGTCTTGGTTCTTTTTCTATTGCTGTAACAGAATATGAAAGACTGGGTAATTTGTAAAGAATGAAAGTTTATTTCCTAAATTTCTAGAGGCTAAGAAGTTCAAGGTCAGGTGGCCACATCTGGTTTGCTTCTGGTGAGCGCCTTATGCTTTATCATAACATGGCAGGTGGCATCTTGGGGTGAGAGGAGCACACCTAGAACCAAACTGGCTTTTATAACAGACCCACTTCATGGTAACTAACCTGCTCCCATGATAACCCATTAATCCATTAACCCTTCGGTCCCCAACTCCCAGGCCACAGACTGCCACTGGTTTTGTGGCCTTTTAGGAACCAGGCCTCACAGCAGGAGGTGATCAGCTGGCGAGCAAGAAAAGCTTCATCTGTATTTACAGCCACTCCCCATTACTCACATAGCCGCCTGAGCTCCGTCTCCTGTCAGATCAGTGGTGGCATTAGATTCTCATAGAAGCACAAACCCTATTGTAAACTGTGCATGCAAAGGATCTAGGTTGTGCTCCTTACGAGACTCTAATGCCTGATGATCTGAGGGGGAGCTGAGGCAGTGATGCTAGTGCTGGGGAGCAGCTGCAAATACAGATTATCATTAGCAGAGATGTTTGTACAATAAATGTAATGCGCTGGAATCATCCCAAAACCATCCCCCCAACTCCTGTCTGTGGAAAAATTGTCTTCCATGAAACCTGTCCCTGTTGACAAAAAGATTGGGGACCACTGCATTAACCCATGAATGGATTAATTCATTCATAAGGGCATGACCCAGTCACCTCTTAAAGTCCCCACCTCTTAATACTGTTACATTGGGGATTAAGTTTCAACATCATTCAAACCGTAACATCCTACTTACTCTTTTTTTTTTTTTTTTTTTTTTGAGACAAAATTTCACTTTGTTGCTCGGGCTAGAGTGCCATGATATCAACCTAGCTCACAGCAACCTCAAATTCCTGGGCTCAAGCGATCCTTCTGCCTCAGCCTCCCGAGTAGCTGGGACTACAGGAATGCGCCACCATGCCCGGCTAATTTTTTCTATGTATTTTTAGCTGTCCAATTAATTTCTTTCTATTTTTAGTAGAGACGGGGATCTCACTCTTGCTCAGGCTGGTTTCGAACTCCTGACCTTGAGCTATCCGCCCGCCTTAGCCTCTGAGAGTGCTGGGATGACAGGTGTGAGCCACCGCGCCCAGCCCCTATTTACTCTTTTAGGCAAAACCCAAGTGATATCTTTTCTTTATGTCCTGTGCTGTATGTAAACATGTACATTTCTTCATTTAGACTCACACAGCAGTTCTTGAAACTCCTTGTACAATATCTATCATATTCTGGTTGTTTACTTTTGTTATTCTTCTGCTAGATTATTAGCTTTTGAAAGCAGGAACCATTTACCTGAGACTCTTCTTCGGTGCTTAGTTCCTTACATGAAATTGACATAATTAACTTGAGGGTTTAGCCATGTTGTCTGTTGGCTCACATTTTGGAGTCTTGGTGGCATAAAAATTTAAATGTTCTAACTCAAATAAGGTGGTGCCAGCTGCTAAGCACTACTTTTCATCTTTTTTTGAAAGTGTAATTTCATTTAGTACTCCTAAATCTGATCTGTAGATTTTGGTAGAATACCCTGTATTTAAAACTATTTTGGATTATTGGTAAGAATTTATATTTCTCAAAAATTAGCTAATTTTTCATTTGGATGGCTATTGGTACTGTAAAGGTTTATTTCTGATATGTATGCATTTATTTATTTAAATATGATAAGAACTCCTCATTTGATTCCAAGAGGACTGGTATTCAATAACTTTAATCCTTTGCCATATTAGGAGATTAGTCGTTTTAATATTTTAATCCTATGGTGACTAATCAGAGTAATAGAAGTAGATTGCTCTGGAGGGAGCATTTGGTCTGCCCTCCTGGCTGTCTCTTCAGGCAAGAAAATATCCAAGCTATTCTGGGCAGATGGAAGGGTAAATTCTCTGCCACACACAGCCCCACCCCTATGCTAACCCTCATTTAAAGAGATAGATGCTTCACCAACCTCATCACTGTTCTTTCAAGGGTTCAGTTGGTAAACCTAAACTCTCTCTGTTTAATTCAGCCTTATTTTTAATGTCAGTTTTTTTCCTTGTAAAGACATTTTAAATACTATTTTGAGATCTTCTTTAGCCCTTTGGTTCTTGCTAAGTTATCCTTAGGTTGATTGGGCCTGATTTTATATTACCAGAAACTAAATTAATCTTACACAACAAAATATATACTGCAAGTACTATCTGATATGATTCAACAAATTTTTCTCTCTCACACAAAGGGTACCTGTTCTGTGCTAACCACTGGGCCTGTGGCCTTGTTAGACCCAAGAAAACTTTATGGAGGACCTATTTGTACTAGTCCTTAAAGGATGATAGATAGAATTTAGATAGGTAGAGATGAGAGTGGTGGATGGGTGGGCAAACAATGTGCAGTAGTAATGTATGAACAAACACACAGAGCTGTGGAAGTGTAGCACATGTGTAGGAAACAGTAAGTAGTCTGTAATATAACATGCATAAAGGGAAGTTGTAGAAAATAAGGTTGGAGAGTTGAGTTCAGATTTTGGTTTACCTTAAAAGTCAAGCTAAATATTTGTGTCTCTAAGTAACTGAAAGCCCAATTCAAACAGAGTTAGGCTCATATAAGTAGATATCCAAAATAGGACAAGTTCTATGATATGCTCAATCTGGTGACTCAAGTTCAGTTTCTCCCAGCTCTACTCTCCTCTGTATGTTGGTTTCAGACTCAGCCAATAGCTGGGTGGGTGTCCCAGAAATTCAAAACCTCATACTTCCCATGAAAGATAACAACAAGAGGAAAAATAGATTTTATTTTTCTTGTGATCTCTCTTAAACTTTTTCCTAAAGCCCTATTAGTGATAAGCATGATCATCTCCTTGGCCCTAATTGGTTCTGAGTACATTCCTATGCCCCATACCTGAGGCTAAGAGAATGGTATCTGATGACAAGCTCTGGCATGGGTTCTTAATGGGAAGGGTGCCAGGACTACCACAATTAGCTGAGTGATAACAGATTGGAAAGGCATTTGCTTTGGGTGGATTTGATAACAGATTGGAAAGGCATTTGCTTTGGGTGGATTTATTTTATTTTTTAAAGAAAAGCTGGAGAATCTTTTCTCTTGGAGAGAGATTCCTAAGAGTGGTTGCATGCATAAACTTTTTATACTAAATATTGAGTGTCCAGAAGGCAGAAATAATATATTTTTAGGAGTCAAAAAGTAATACAAATATTTGGCTGCTACTCAGTGTGGTAGAGGTGAATAGTTTAAAAAGTTCTATTAATACTTACACTGCAGGCCGGGCGCGGTGGCTCACGCCTGTAATTCTAGCACTCTGGGAGGCCGAGGCGGGTGGATCGCTCAAGGTCAGGAGTTCGAAACCAGCCTGAGCAAGAGCGAGACCCCCGTCTCTAACTAAAAATAGAAACAAATTAATTGACCAACTAAAAATATATAGAAAAAATTAGCAGGGCACGGTGGCGCGTGCCTGTAGTCCCAGCTGCTCGGGAGGCTGAGGCAGAAGGATTGCTTGAGCCCAGGAGTTTGAGGTTGCTGTGAGCTAGGCTGACGCCACGGCACTCTAGCCTGGGCAACAGAGTGAGACTCTGTCTCAAAAAAAAAAAAAAAAAAAAATACACTGCAAAACTGTGTTAAGCTACTATTAAATTATATGTAAGTTAAAACTCAGTAATTTGTAATACCATTTGCTTTAAAAATGAAATCTGATATTTTAAGTTTTAAATTTACATCTTAAATTTTAAGATATACCTCTAATATTAGGATGAAGTTAATTGACCTTCCTAAACATTCAAATATTTAAGGACATTTAAATTGGAGGAAAGAAAAAGAAACAGTTAAATTTCCTGTGTAGCCCTGAGCACCTCCCTTGTGCCCAGAACTATGCTGGCTAAGAGTTATGGGGCTTTATTCTGCTTGGATTCAGCGCCATACATACATACATAGTTCAGGGGTCATCCAGAGATGTGGGTGGGGCTCATACTCAGAGTTTGTGACTTCCACTCTGTGCTTGCACCTCTCTGGATTCCTCACTTTGAAGCTGCCTATGGTTGCCCTAATCTCTGTCCTTGACTATTCAACAAGTAAGACTTATCCATGTTTCTGTATAAGTTTTAGCCTCCCTGCATAGCACTTACTGGGTATTACTCTCAAGTGAAAAGTTATAAAAAATGAGAAATGCACCCAATGCCATACCTGTCTTCCAAGTGCTGACTCTCCAATATCTGCCTGCTCGTAGTCTCTCTCCAGTGCCATCCACTAATTACTTTTTATGTTTTATCCAGAATTTATCATTGTTACAGGAAACAGAACTCTCTTATTTTAATGGATAGTAAAAGCCGTAGGGAGAGTTTCAGCTAAATCTCAACTCTCAAGGGGTGAGAAAATAGGTTTTGCTTTTAAATATGCCCCTGTTTGCTTCTCTGGACTTTTAATTTTAAAGTATTACTGCATTATACCAAAATGATTATAAACACAGGCACCAAAATCACATGGCATTACTGAAGTATAAGATGTTTATGATTCAAAATGTTGTTATTAATGTTGAAATGAAAACGCAAAATATCTGTATTCTTAAAGAGAACTCATGGCTGGATCCCCAAGAACATGTTCCCAAACTGGCATAGAACAGTTGAGAAACAACGCTAGCCATCCTCTATACTTAAATGAGAGCCCTCTGACTTTGTTATTCTCCAATTTAAAAATCTTTCCATAAAAAGCATTCTCATAAATTGCCAGTGGAAATCTAAATTGATACAATCTTTTTGAAGACAAAGTAGCAATATCTTTCAGAATTACTAATGCACTTAATTTTTTTTATTTTTTTACTTTTAGTTTTGAGAGTATTATTTTTTGAGACAGAGTCTCAGTAGAGTGCAGTGGCATCATGATAGCTCACTACAATCTTAAACTCCTGGGCTCAAGCGATCCTACTGCCTCAGCCTCCCGCGAGTAGCTGGGACTACAGGCATGCACCACCATGCCTGGCTAACTTTTTCTATTTTTAGTAGAAATGGGGTCTTGCTCTTTTTCAGGCAGTCTCGAGCTCCTGATCTCAGCCAGGGAGTCCCACTCATTCACACAATGCGGCATATCACAACCTGACGTGGAGAATGTAGAAGGGAAATTTTTAGTTTGAAAAGAGATCTTTCAATTACTTAGGAGTATAGGTCTTAAAAGGACTAATAAAAATAATAGCCTATAGGATGATTTTATGTAGTGTAAGCATTTCCAATATTTTTTCTCTTTTTAAAAGTGAAGATATTCTTTAATTCAGCTTTCTGTTTACTTATTCAGAGTAGAGGAAATTAAAGTTCTAATAATAAGAGATGACAGGGGATTTTATAGTAGCAGGCTGAAACTTGAAGTTTCTGGACTTTAAGATCTCCTACTGCATAAAATATTTGGCCAACCAAAACACTATATTACTGCTTTAGAGCAATGTAGTATTATATTTTGGGAAACAGAAAGATGATTAAGAATAGGAGAGTTATTTTCTGTGTAAATAAAACTGTATTTTGGTTACCTTTCAACCTTTTCAAATTTTTGAAAGCAAATTTTAATCAAAACCATGTGAGTTCTTGAAATTGATTTTTAATAATTTTCATACCACACTCCTTTCTTCTTTCCTTTTTCCTGTCCATTCATACTTAAATTTGGATATTAAAATACCCCCAATCTGATATTTAAATGTTTAAATAACAAGAGAAAGGGATCCAATTATAATGTAATTTATAAGTAATGTTCATTTCTGCTTGTTTTTTCAAGTTACATGCAAATGACTATGCCATGAACGATTTTAAAAAGCCTTTGAAGGAAGTATGAATATAATCATTCTTGTTAACACTAAATGGGTTTTTTTGTTGTTGTCGAGACAGAGTCTCGCTCTGTTGCCGTGGCGTCAGCCTAGCTCACAGCAACCTCAAACTCCTGGGCTCAAGCAATCCTCCTGCCTCAGCCTCCCAAGTAGCTGGGACTACAGGCATGCACTACCATGCCCAGCTAATTTTTTGTATATATTTTTAGTTGTCCAGCTAATTTCTTTCAATTTTTTTTACCAGAGACGGGGTCTTGCTCTTGCTGAGGCTGGTCTTGAACTCCTGAGCTCAAACGATCCTTTCACCTCGGCCTCCCAGAGTGCTAGGATTACAGGCGTGAGCCACCGCACCCGGCCTGAATGGGCTTTTTTAAGCTGTAAAACCACAAGGATCAGAACAGTGTGAAAGACAATGGCAACAAATCTTGGGCCAAGAGCCAACCTGACTTACACCGTAGAACTTCCAAAAGGCTGGCAGCATCAGTACCTATAGAAATAAGCTTGAAAAAGCATTGCTAAACTTGGAAAGACTGCTTGAAATCTGTTTAAGAAAAGCTCAGATCCCCCAAACCCCTACCCTGCATCCCACAGCTGGTGATTGTTCTTTCCCTACCCTGGCAGATACTGGAATAAGTTTACTCAGGAGAAGGAAATTGAGGCTCACTGGACTGGGGAACGGCAGGTCCAGCTGAGGCGCAGAGGTCCTGTAATGAAAGCAGTATGGTAAAGCTATGTCAGAGTGCCGCGTGCTGAGATTCCAGCCCTCTTCTCTATGTCACCAGCTCCCAGAAAGCTAGCAATCAGGCCTTCAGCTCTCCAGGCAGGAAATGAGAGGATCTTTCTCTGGGGAAGTGGGTGAGTTCCAGAGGAAAGACCAGTTTAAACGGTGCAGCCAGATAATCCTCAGTGAGGCTCACGGGCAACAGATTCTACTCATGTTCTGAGAGCTTTCAGTCCTACGTCTGTAAATGGGAGCAGACAGCAAAGAATTACCAGATCAGTGGTAACCTGACCAGCCTGAACTCTGAAAGATAAATACTGAAACAAACTTAAGAAGGTGACATGGAGGAACAGAGGGTATACATGGAGAGGACCACTTCCAAAAATTCTGATAGTACATGGGAGTTCATTAACCCTTTTCTCTCCTTTAATAAATGTTTAAAATTTTTCATTATAATTTTAAAAACTTCTCATAAAGATAAGATGTTGCACAAAGAGAACTAGCATACTGTAAGAAAGGAACATTCCAAATAAAAGAGCTCTTAAAAATTAAAAATACAATAAAATAAATAAAAACTCAGTAAAAGGTTTAAAAGTTAAATAAGAAATTTCCCAGAAAGGAGGACAAAAAGATAGAGATGGAAGAAAATGGTTTTCTAACCCTGAGTCCTATGTCTAGTGAAATTATAAACTTAGAAAAAAGATGGGCAGACATGCAAGATTTCAAGTACCCTTTCTCAAGAAACTGCTGAAGGATATGCTCCATCAAAATGAGTAATTAGAGAAAGAGGAAGCCATGAGGTATAAGAGACATTCTATCCATCTTAGGAGTGCAGGGACTCACCAGGGTAATGGTGAAGGGACTTCACAGAATGAAAACTACAGGTAACAAATCCAAAGTCTGGGTGAAAATTCTTTAGAAAGGTGAAATTGAAAGAATGTTTGATGCAAGGGAATATTTTGGGAGAAGATCTAGACCACAGATCAGTCAGGCCCACTGCCTGTTTTTTTAAATAAAATTTTGTTTGAACACAGCTATGCACATTTATTTATGCATTTCTTCTACCTGCATTCATACTGCAGGGCAGAACTGAGACCACATAGCCTGCAAAGCCTGGAGTATTTTCTTTCCAGCCCTTTAAGAAAAAGCTTGCAGACCAGATCCAGAGAACTGATCCTAGACAAGTGGCTGAGAGCTTGAGGTTGAATTAGTAGTTATATGTACATAGAAAATTAAACAACTGAAAAACAATGTAATTGCCTGATACAGGGAAGATAAAAATTGGACAAGAAAGGAAAAGTAGCCATGATTTATTCCATGGCTTAACTATGGATATCTTTACTTGATTATAATAATATAAATGCCTAATATTGAGCTCACTGAAATTACTGTACAGCTCCATTGGGAAGATGGGAAGAAGGTGTGTGTGTGTGGTTGGAATAGAAGGAAAGCGCTTAATCTTCATCTGCCATAGTGGGAAGACAGTAGACAGGCTTAAAACTGAGGAAGAAACATGATGATAAACACCAAGGTAACTGGCTAAAAGAGGTGAAAATCAATCCCTCTAGGGAGGGAGAAACAGAAGGGGGAGGGACAGGACTGCCATTTTCACACAAACCTTTGCTGACCTTTTAAATTGTGTACCCTTATACCTTTGATAAAGGGGGGAAAAAAGACCCCCTCCTACCCCACAGAATTGGAAAACAAAAAAGAAAAGAAACTCTTTCTCAAGGTCAGCAAATACATAGTGCTCGTGCTGCCCCTTTCTCCTCTCACTTCCGTAGGTATCACTAATCATTACAACCTGATTTCCTGGTGAGTCAACACACGGTCTCAGAATCGGTTCCAGTAGCCACTCCCAAGCAGTAAAAGTTGTCTCTATTCATGAAACCAATATCTATCTTTGATAGAATTAGTGAAAAGCTGATAATTTGGGCAGATTCTGTCTGGTTCTCAGACATTCCCACCAAAAGAACATTGCTAAGATACATTATTTGGCTGAACATTTAACTAAATGACTAAACATGTTCTGGTTTAGCCGCATTTGAAAACTTCATCTGTTCTAAATACCATTCTTACTTAAACCCGCAAACATGGGAAGACAGTTATTCTCAGTAATTATTCATACATAAAAGATAATTTAGTAGATAAATTTTCAGCACCTAGCACTGGACCTAACATAATAGGCTAGTGAATGTTTGAATAAATGCATAAATGAACTCTGTCATATAATCAACAACAATTTTACAAAACCAAGATGACTTGAGAAGCTGAGGAAACAAACCCTTGCAAAAGCAAAAGGTGATAACATAATTTTATTCAGCTTTCCATCATCCGTGTATTTCTGAATGATTTCGACTTCTGGATTTAAAGTAGTCTTAACCTTTTTTTCTAACTCTTAATAGGATCTTTCCAATTAAAGATGTTCCCCTGGAGATTGATGACCTTACTAATTGGCTCTATCAACGGTTCATTGAAAAAGAGGACCTCTTATCACATTTTTATGAAACAGGTACACAGCATCCTCTAAATAATTGTGAAATTGTAGCAATAATCATGGAAACCTCTTTTTATTAATAAGAAAGCTATTTGCATATTAGATCTTGAAACTTGAAAGTACACTCTGTAAATTGCCTGTGAGAAGCAAATCCCCTCATGAATCAGCTTACCCTAAAGGATTATCAGCAAGGACAAAGACTATTTGAAATGCTAAAGAGTGTTATCAAGATGACCTTAGGTAATATTGCTCTGAAGTGATCCAACTTTCCTTCCCAGAAACAAACAGTAGAGATACCTGTTTACTTTGTATTTCTTTATATTATTAAGATATTTTTCCTAAAGCATACTGCCTTTAGAAAATGTCAGTGTTATACAACTAATTTTTCGTGATTAAAAAAAAACCCTTAGTTTATAAATAGAGGACTTAGTATAAATTATGCTATTTCAGAAAGTATTTAATGTCAATTTCACACATCCTGTGTCCTGACCGGTGTGGAAATCTCTAGGGATGCGGTGGGAAACAAGGCAGCTAAAGTGCCTGCTCTCATGCAGATTATATTCCAGTGGGAGACAGATAGTCAGCAAGTCTGCAGAAAGAACAAAAGCTAGATCAGGACCATTACAGACTAGGGAAAATGCCAGGAAGGAAATAAACATGGAGCTGAGAGAGTGACTGAGGCCAGGGAGGCGTGTATTTTTTCTACGAGAAGGATGCCAGCCATTCACTAACATGGAGGGAGAGCATCCTAGGCAGAGAACAAAGGCAAACGCTCAGAGGTAGAAAACAGCTAGAAAGTTTGGAAATTTGTATTTCAAATGAGACTCTCTTCCAGAACAATGGAAACTCAAAGAAGAGGCTTTACACACACACACACACACACACACACACACACACACACCCTCACTCTCACCCTTTAGTTAACCTACCACTGAAGTAAAATAAATTAATATTTCTATCTTGTTTTCTAGGAGCTTTTCCACCTTCCAAAGGCCAGAAGGAAGCCGTGTCCAGGGAGATGACCCTCAGCAACATGTGGATATTTCTCATACAGTCTTTTGCATTTTTGTCAGGCTATATGTGGTACAACATCATTAAGTATTTTTATCATTACCTGTTTTAGGAATTGACTTGGACTTGTCAAGGTCACCATAGGAGTTCAGACTTTCTTTCATAAGTGTGCATTATTTTACATGTGCAAATCAGAATATGTAAAAAAAAAAAAAAAAGCAAAGGATATTCAATGGATGGATTAATATTTATCCCCCTTTGGGATATTTTAAAATTCTACTAAAATGAGGCTTAGTAATATAATGACCTGCTAATATATTTTAAGAACTGTTCATATTTTAAAAAGATACACTCTACCACGTATTTACGCAAACATCACATTTGGAGAAGAGGAATTCATAAAATCATCCTAGAAGACCATCTGAGAGAAATTCTGTTGCCACCAGATATACTTGGTAATTTAGTTCAAGCTCAGAAAGTTGTATTAGTCTCTCTTAGCTAAGTAGTCTACATTAGGGCAGTACTCTAGGATGCCCTCATTTCTACCAACTCGTGCTGTTGCTAGAAGCCTTGAGGGGAGCTGGTTAGCACCTTCTAAGAACTGTTTTCCTGTCATTTGCAGTAGCAAACTCCAGTCCTCAACAGCAGAGGTACGTTGTTGGCATTCTCTGTGGGGGAAAAGCAGTGTCCACCGAACCCACTCTGGTACTAGAATGTGTTCTTTACAAAGGTTAGCTCAGTCCAGCGCTGTGTTTACACTAGCGCTTTCCCTTATCTGATTTCTCATTTTATGTGGAAGGCATATCATAGATTGATAATTGTATTTTACAAAATGCACTTTTGTCAAAGGCAAATAGAGCAAAGGATTAGTGATACAGCCTGAAAACAAATGTAAGCGTATCCGTGAGAGGCTGTCTTGTGTCTGGTGTTCACTTACTTACCTGCCAGCAAAGCACCGCCCTGTGTGGGTCACCCACTGACGTGATGCCTTTATTTGTAGCTTAGAGACTTATTTGTTTTTTGTTTTTTGTTTTTTTTTCATTTTGACATTCATACAAAATGCATTTGGGGATGGTTGAAACAAATTAATATAAAACATTTAAATGATCAATTTAAGGGGAAATAGTCTAGTTTATGAGAAAAATGGGAGCTTATAATGGGGCTTGTAACGGTGACAAGTTCTCACGTGGCCCCCCAGAACCTGTACAGACAATAGTCTGTTCTGTCATCACGTTGAGTAGCTGCCCCTCTCAGGGTGAGTGTAACCAGGAGAGAGACCAGCACAAAAGGCTTCCCAGTCTCTTTCAATTGCTTTTGAAGAGGATAAAGTCAAGTTTCTATTTCTAGAAAACATTTTTAAAACTTTGTCACTGTGTTCACGTGATTTACCTCACAGGAGAACCATACTCTACTCACAAAGTGCTGGTACTGTGTCAGGATTGAGATGGAGTATGAGTTTTGGTTTGGGATTGTAAGACTATTAGGATCCTAGCAAGTCAGTGGTAGTTTCCTATGATATGAGCATTGTAGATTCCCCTGTTGCCACTAGTCACACAAATAACGATTCTGAGAAGTAGGCTATAAAAAATAAAGGCTTAATGTTTTCTATTTTTAAATAAACCAAAAAAACTGAACAGATGTGAATCTTCCCCCAGTTATGTGGGAAAGGTAAAGCAACACCAAATAAAAGCCCACAGCAGCTTCATCTTTAGAATAACTCAGTGCACACGTGAAAGAGAATGATGTGTTAACTGAAATACCTCATCGAATATTATACTACTACTGGTCAAATGCAGAAGACAGTGTTAATGTGTTTGGTTTGGTAATGGTTGTTATGAAAGGTAATTTTCCTGAAATCTAAGCATTTCATTCTGTGTCCCGCAGTGACAGTGAACAAGTGAAACCAATTTCGGTTTAGAGGTATGGATGAAGGTAGGAAGCCACATAGAAGCATAACAGTGCTTCTGTGTGAGGCCCAGCAAACACTGCTAAGCTACAAGATGAATTGAAACTGTCCATTTGAGAGGTTAGCCAGCCATCTGGGGGAGAAGTTGCTCACTGTCAAGGATAGCATGCACAGTCTCAGCTAGTAGACCTTTTCCTCATTGCTAAAGCAAACCACAGGGTAGAGTAGCCAGTTCTCCTATCCAAGTAAAAATGCATACATAAATGTGGCTTAGGGCCACTTTGACATCACTGTGCTCCAAAGGAACATGACATTGTTTAGTATAATGTACATGTTAAACAACCTGTCTTGTACGATACTCTGCTTTTCAAGTGCAGTCTCATTTCCACAGTCTCCAGGGTGACAAATACCAATAGATGTGTGAATTAATTTTTGAAAGTAGATCTGTGTGTTGTAAATAGATGTTTATTTGATGTGTCCTGTTCCTCTTTGATTCTTTATCAACATGTTCTCTCTCTTCTGTTCGCAAAACATGTTTGTTTGAGAGCACTGATAGTGCTTTTCTTTCCAGTAACTGGAGTTCTCCTGCTTGCACTAGAGAATGTAAAGAGAGAATCAGTGTTCTTATATGGCAGTCTGGGGAAGCAGCAATATGCCACTGTACAGAATCGAATAAAAATTCCTAATTTGTACTTTCTTTGTGAAGTGGGATGAAAGGAGGTTTAAAGGATATATATTTTGTCAAGAAAATAAAATTGTGCCAGTTTTATACCAGTAGCGTGTAGAATGTCAGCACTTCTTGTTCTTGGCTGAACTGCCTAGGTTCCCAGGCAGATGGAGTTGAGAACTCATTGCTGGAATCCTGGTATCAACAAGTCACAGTGATGGAGCATCTGCTTGGCCACAGGCAAGTCTAGCATCTGTAAAAGTGACCAAGCCAGCAATTCACTCTTAACTTCAGAAACAATTATTGTTGTTGAAATATACATATATTATAGAGAAACCTATAAGCAATGGGAAAGGTAAAGAAAAATTACAGAATGGAAAATGATATTTGGGTGGACAAATTAGTTGAGAGTCTAAATAGTAGATTTTTAAAAAGATAGCTGTGAGTTCAGATCTATCATATAATTAGTTTTTAATATTACAGCCAACCCTTAATTTTCCACAGTAAAGGAAGTAGGCATTACTAGATAATTAATTAGTAACTGGATAGTTACTCCAGTAATAACTGATAGGTAAGCCAAAAGTCTAATTTTATTTAGGAGTTTGAATTTTTATTCACATCAAACATTTTTTTTCTCCTAGGCATGCTTACTAATTTAAAAAATATTATTTGAGTTGTTTATTAGTTTCTTTTGCATATGTATTTATGACTATGTTAGCAAGTAGTGAAATGATACAGAAAGATGGACAGCTATCCGGAAGAGGAAATACAGAAGCCTGAATAATCCACAGGATAGAAAAGGCATCCCTGAATTGTCAAGAGTTGGCGGTATTGAAATTGTTTTCAAGCTTTTTTATGAAAATGAGATCTTAAATCACCAAATGTTAAACCTCAGAATACCGTTCTAGTGTTGCTGTCTTTTGGGTTGATGTTAAGAATGCCTCTTCATTCTTTGCTCATGTTGCGCACTTCTTGTGGATTTGTCTTCGTAATGTTTTTTGACAATCACTTCCCTAAAGACTCTTCTGAACTAGTTAGACCTGGTTATAATCCTAGAAAGTAGTCTAAAAATCATGGATAGTCCTCTTAGATTCTTTTTATATTTGAAAAGAAAATGTTTTATTTGCACTACTGAATAGGAAGAGTTCATTGTTTTCTTCGTTCTTTTCTTTGAAATCATGACACAGGACTTCACTCCAGAGTCACCATTACGAGCATGTTCAGCTCTGGTCCACAAAGAATGGATAAAATGGTTTGTTATATTTTTTGCCCTGCAGTGCTGTGAGCCTTACATCTGTTAGCATGAAAGGCAAAATCAAAAGCAGCACCGGGCATCAGGAGGCATAGAGACTAACATGTTTAGGACCAAAACCACCTGAGTTGGAAACTTCTACATCACAAAGGGGCCAGATATTCTCTGGAGCAGTCATTGGTTGGTGCTTTTATTGTAGTTATTTTGCACCAATCCCCAACAATTAGGAACTGGACCCTGGGAATAAGCTGAGGGTGCTGAACTGTTGGGGGAAGGTGACTGTAGCCATATGGAAGATAAAATATGGGTTTTTCTGCAAAATTTCCGTCTGAGGATTTTTACATTTAATATTTTTTAAAGACAGTTTAAAGAGCAAAAAAAATTTTTAAGTGTATCTAGTTGCAAAGTATGCACACATATCTTGAATGGCTTTATTTTTATTGTGTAAAACTGTTGAACACATGACTGTGATGCACACATTCTTTACATGTAAGGAGTCTATGCATTTTACGGTAACTTATTTTATGATTGGGTAACGAGATGGTTATACATTCAACTGCCATTATTTTTGTTAAATGCTTTCATTTTCTTTACAGTTATTACAAAATTGTATTTATTTTATACAGATAGATTCTTGTTTTCCTGATGCCGTAATGTTTACTTCAGCTTAAAGACCTTTCTTTGTGTATCTGCATGTTGTAACGTGTGATAAGAATGAATGTAAAGGCTGTGGCAACTGTAATTAATTTTTGTAAAGGGCTGGTCACATGTGGATCTGGTTTATGAATGCATTTGGGATGATTTTAATAACCAGATCACCTTTTCAGAAATTTAGATGCGAACACCAAAAGAAGCATTTTCTCAACAAAAATTAATAGCTGGTTCTATTTTTTTTTAACCTAGAAAAAATAAAGTTGATTTTTTTCAAGTAAAGTGCTTTTAATTCTTAGTAGTGGGGATGGGGTACTCGTGATTTACTGTAGCTGTTTGGGCATTAACATCTGTAGGCATGTGCTTAAAGCGTACCTTGGCAGTTGGATGCTGAGGGCAAACTGCAAAACCAAATGAAAAAATGTCAGACTTCCTTCTTTGGTTTTAAAATATTTCCCCCCTCCTTTCCATTCTCCCCATCTGGTGGTGTGGTGGCAAATGTTTAACAGTCTGCTGTCCTGGAAAAAAATTATGTATACAAGTGTACATAAGTTTGTTATAAATTTCACTGATAGCAAGGATAGATAACAACTAACAAATAAGATATAAATACTTCACTGTAAATCCCATATAGCCAATTGATTCTCATAGAGTACTTAATGCTTTTCATAGAACTCATAGCCAACCTATGATTGCATTTGAACCATAATTTGAAAAATGTCATTACAACCTAATCCACTAACTCATTTCCCAATAAATTTATTGTCATTTAATCTGATATGTGATCTGTTAAACTATTTCTTACCCTTGTACAAATTACGCTCATTAAACTGAAACCACTTTGAGCTTCAACACTAATTATAAGTTTATATGATTTAATTTTAATAATGACTGCGTAACAACTGCTGGCAAAATTCTAAAATTTAACCATTGGCTCTTGGGAGCCAGTAGGAGCTGTATCCAGCACACCACTGCCCCGTCCTATTTTTGTTTTATTTTTTAACTATCAGTTTAAACTTCTCATAGTTAGTCTACTCGCTGATCTCAGGAAATTCCTATCACTGACCCTGGCAGGGGCTTTAAAGGGTGGGAAAAACATTAACATCAGTCCTATAGAGCGAGCTTTTGATTTTGAAGAATTTGGTAAAAGCAAACTTTTCCTGAAATACATGGGAAGCCTGCATGTTTCTAAAATTGGTTTTATACTTTCATTTCTCAAAGCTAAGTAAACTGGTATAGGCATCTGTAAGATTTTGTTAGCATTTAAAACATCAATTATTTAGGTATTTGTAGAACATATTTGATCCCGCTGAAAAATTGAAACATAGTAAAATATCTTGCACAGTCTACCAAATGAATTAAATAGTTATAGTTCGGTCTACCTCTTTTTCTATCTGGATTTAGGCTGCTGTTGTGGGGAGGTTCTAATTCCCCCCCACCCCCCAAGTACTTTCTGGAAGACAAAGACTAGATTGGGGACAGAGGCCTGAAGGCAGATGTGAAGCCTCAGAGATCTGTTGCTGACCAGCCCTGTTCATTCCTCTTGAGTTAGGGGAAAGCCATTGTTTTTAATTACCACTTAATATGAAAATGTTTGTTTTTAAAATGTTTCTTCCTGCTGAAAAAAAAAATGTATTTTTAAAAGGAAAAAAATTCTCTTTTGGCTCTCTAAGAAGTCAGCTATATGAGCAGGCTCACGTGACCATATCATAACATGCTGATATGATAGAAATCAATAAATTTTTACGTCTCAGGATTCGAGTAACCTTGTTCTTAACTCTTTGAGGCTTCGGAAACATAAACTGAGTCTCAGCAGTTCAGAACACAGAAACACACAAATGGAACTGGGGAGGGTGGTTGGCTAAGCCATGGAAGTGAGACAGGGTCTTTTCATAATCAGAAAAATACTCTTAAGGAGGTGTGATTAAACCCATTGTACAGGGAAGAAATTGGAGCAATGTTCTGCTAATAAGCTCAGAGCATGTCACAGAGCTCATTCCTGAGGTTTCCCCTGGAAAGAGTTTGTTGCCTCCCCTTGGAAAACTTTTTGCCATTTACATGTGAGACTCACTCTGGAGACGGAGGTGGTAAAATTCTCAGATTTTACTTACCCGAGGCAAGAGAGAACATCAGCCGTTCTAGCATTTATCTCAGTGGTGTCATTAAAGAAACATGGGGCTGGGATACCTCCCCTAAAATATCAACTGTTGCATCTTCATCCCTTTGTTTGATTTGTGATGTAAAAATTCCCTGAAAAGAGTCATCTTCAGATTTTTACCAGTCAACACTGTATCAGGACCAGCTGATGAGCTGTTGAGAGAAAAGAAACTAGGTACCTAGAAGTAAAGAGATCAGAAGAGCTTGGAGTGCCAGGAAGAGGGACCAGGAGTGCTGGAAGACAAAGGGAAGGCCAAAGGCTGCTGTCCACAAATAGGTACACACACCCCTGACTTCCAAGGACGGAAATCAGCTTCCATGGATCTCTGTCGTAAGAGCGCCATCCCTAAGGACTCACCCATAGAGGATCCAACTTCCCGTTTCTGATACTGCCCACTTTACAAGCAAAAGGCATACCTCTCAGCCATTGGGCATCCCCCTCCAGGGTGCCAAACAAAGGGACAATTCAAAATATTGGTGACACAGAAGCTTCTTTTAATCAAGGCATCTATAGCTCACAATAGAGCTTTTTGTCTTTCCCTAATTTATACACATTTCAGTAGAGACAAAGGATAGCGTTAAAAATGGGGCCTGTATTGGATGTATTGAATTCTGATATAGCTAGTGTGGGACAACAAGCTGCAGTGGCATCTTGGGACTCCCAAGTAGAAGCTACCAAGACTTCTTATGGCTTAGGCCCGGGACTGGCACAGAGTGCCTTTTGCTGCTGCATTCATTTAGTTAAAGTGAGTCACGGGGCCAGTCCAGATTCAGCGTGTCTACAAAAGGATGTGAGTACCCAGAGGCATGGTTCATTGGGAGCCATCCCTAAAGATCAGCTATCACAGTAAAAAAATTCCTCAGCTATTTGAATAAAGAACACTGGATGCGTCCAGAAGAGTTCTTGTACTTTAGTAAGTTTGCCCATAATTTCCCTTAGTTGGAAATTTTTTGAGTTTCCAAATACTTTAAGAGGATTAGATCTGTTGATCCATCCCTCATTCATATAAGTCACTTTAATCAAATGAACACCTAGCTGAAAGAATAAAGGTTTTGTTTAGGAGTAATCTTGGTATTATTTTTGGCACTGATTAGTGCATGACTCACTGGTCCTTAGAATTTCACAGCTGGTGGGAACTTTAGAATTCGCATTGTTTGGGGATGGTATAGTTCATTCTGGTGCATTTTGGTCCATTGCTGGTAGTATCAAATGGCTACTGGATAGAATTGTGGAGACCAAAACCAGCTCTCTTGATTTCCATTCAAACGTACCCCCAAAGCAGCAGATTGCGTTTTTCGGATTTTTGGTTTTTGTGAATAGGAGTTAAATCTAAAGGATTAAGCACATTTGTCAAAGGGGTGATGGATCTAAAAGCTAAAGCTTCTGTAATTTCCTTTTCCTCGATTTTAATGATCCCCAAACACTAAAAGATAATGTTTTTATCAGTGTTCCCCTCAGCTGTTGCAGAGATACAATTAACCACTAAAAAACAGTCTGAAATCCATGATTTTTATCTCTTTGGATATGGAAATGAAATGCATTCTGTTTTTATTTTTGCTCTGTATGTTATAGTAGAAGATAGAATGCCTTCGTGTCAGACTGAAGGAGGTAGAGATTTCAATCTCATAATAGTTCCTTTCATTTCTGAATTCCAGGTGTGAGGCTTGCAGTGGGTAATATTAATAAATTCTACGCCATGATTGCCTCTAGTGCCCAAATGTCCCTTCGTCACGGTGCATTAAAGTTCAAGGTCTTGTCCAAGTAGGAGCCCATGGAAGGGCAGCAGAACCTGGAACACAGCCCAAGAGCTTGAATCCCAACTCTGCCCTTTGGCAAGTTTCTTATCCTTTCAATTTCACTCTCCTCATATGTTAAATGGGAAACTTTGAAAGATTTCAGTATTAAATGAGATAATGTACAGAAAGCACACAGGACATTAGCACATTGCACTGAATGCTCAGTAAGGAGGCTGTTCTTATCTCATCCCAATTGAGTTTAACAGAGGATGTAAATTATCCTCATACTTAGCTATGCCTAAACATCAAATGACCTGTTCCATGCATAAAAACTGTATTATTATGCTATCACTATTAATGCTATTAAGGCTACTAATACCCAGTAGCCTATTTTCCAGAGCCCTGGGTCTTTTGGGTTTCTAAGGTAGACAAATGCAATCAGCATAGCCAAGCTTCTCACCCCACATCGTCAGGCTGTATCTAATATATCTGAGGTTCCAGACAGCAGCAAGAAAAAGCTTTGAAGTTGGAGAGCCAATTAGGAAGGTGAGGAGACTAGAGCATAAAGAGGAAACAGGATCTGCTAGACAGAAGACATTACATAGTCTTAATAGGGACCTATTTTTGCTTCTGAAACATGATGTCACTTGCGGTGAAGACCTTGAACTTAATTATCAGAAGGGAGGGAAATATAATTTCTAGTATAATATTTAGAAGCTATCCACCAGCCCATGGTTTTCTGTATAATTCATATGATCCTAAATATAAAACTCTGCATTGAACGTATCCTAAAGCTTCAGGAAGTTGAAAGAAATTTTGAAGACTTCTTTTCCCTTCTATTAGCAGAAAACTCAGAAGTTTATATCTTGAGAATTGACATTTTATCTTCCAATGGGAAATGCCGGGTGCTCAATTCTTAGGAATTTGGGTACCAGAAGGAAGTGGGCAGATTGGAATCGAATATTGTTAGTGGTTCTCGAGGTATCGCGGTGGAGTACAGAGGAACTTGAGGGTTCCCAAGCCCTGCTCTGCAGGGGATGGGAGTGCGGAGGTGGTGAGCTGGTGATGTGTGACTCCCCAGCCGGATACCTGACAAGCTGTTCAGCCCCCGTTCACAGAACTGCAGAGTAACGCCAGAGATGGGAATTCCAGGAGAGAGAGGATGCAGGGCCAAGACCAGATTGCGGAGCAGGTCTCTCAGAGGAGACTGGGAGATCATCAGAAGTCATCATCCCGCAGGAAGCTTGGCATGAGCCACGCCCCGTGGATGCAGAGATGTCTGCCTGGGCGTCACCCTGCCCAGAGCAGTCCCGAGGCGGCCTGTGGTGAAGAAGACCCGTCTTTGTTGTCCCAAAGGATTTGCTAGAGAAGGTGAGGGAAAGAACGAGTTAATGAATGTGCAATTTATAAAGCTGTTTCTTCATTGGAGGCAGAGAAATGGGTTGGCTACTCCAAGCCAGGCTTCAGAGTCTGTTCCAGGTAGGATCAGGAACAATAACTGAAGTAGGAGTCGGAGCTCTGTCTGAGAGAGAGGAAGCCTGGTGCGTCAGGAGGAGCATGGCCTCGGACTCAGTGACAGCCGGGCTACCTGGCCAGCCCCGCGGAGGTACCTGTGGAAGGCACACAGAGGAGCCCTGAGCAGGTGCCCAGTTGGTTTCTCATTTGAAAAGTATTTACTGTTGGGCAGGGGTGAGGAGGAGAGGAGTGGCAGACAGTGACCCAGAACTTAGGTACAAAGAATCTGAAGGCCACAGTAAGAAAGAAGTGAAAGTAAAGGCATGAGCCGCGGAGGGTTTGCTATGAGCCCCGGTGGCAGGGAAGCGCTAGGCCTAACAGCGAGCGGGGAGCAGATGCGCCTGTCTCCTTCAAGGGGCTCAGGTGGCCTGCTTTGCCCCAGACATCTGGTGGCGCAGTGTGCCCTTCTGCCTGAGCACATGTCTGGGTGTGCGCAGTCAGGCTTCTCCCACCCGGGCTGCATCTCCCGGGGGCTCCAGCTTCCCCTCAACCCTGCCCCCCGGCAGACAGCGAGCCAAGCCTCAGCCCAGGAATCTCCACTCCCAGACAGTTCCTTGCCCTGCCGGTCCCCTCGGAACGGAGGGTTTTGGTGACATGCTCAGGATGTTCTCAAAGGACATGTTTCCTCTGGGTGGGGGTGGGGAAAAGCCACATGGTTCTAGAAGCTTTTGTTTTTTTCTCTACCCTCTTTCCTTGTGTGATGGAGGTTGGTGACTCTGGCTGTTTGGGGTTGTTACGTTCTTGTTTTGTTTTTAAATTTCTGCATTTCGGTGTTGGGAGAGCAATCGGGGAGGGAGGCTCTATGATCCTGTTTTATTCTGCCAACTTCAAACAGGGGTCTCATCGTTTAAAACGACAGCCCTATAACAAGGCCGCTTAGCTCATGCCCTTTTATGACTGTTATTCAAAGTGAAGCACATCTGAAAAAAAGGCATTGCATTACCTACAGCCCAGGGCGAAAAGTGACTTAGTACAAAGAATCAGGACTTGTTTATTCTTTTTCGACAGGCTGAAAGGATTTCCTAGGTGAGGAGAGGTTTCCATACCCATACCCCCAGGAAGGGAAGGGCTGAGTGGGAGGAGCCAGGGCTGCCAATCTGGAAGTTACCATGGTTTCCTCCATTTGCACTCCTTAAGCAACGCCTGCCACTCAGAGGAGCGAGAGGTGGAAATCCCAGATAATCCTGGGGAAGGGTTTGGTGAACCTGAGGACACATCACAGGAGTAACGGGCAGTTACAGTCACAGCCCACAGTGAAACAGGCCCTTTCTTGTCACTAGAAGAATTCACAAAAAGGCTGGGCGAGCTGGTGCCAAGGGTGCTGGGTAGGAGAACCCAACTCTGGGTGTGGGGTAGACCAGCTGGCCCCCGGGGCCTGCCTGCCCTCCAGTCCCCCAACCCCATGAGCCCTCGTCACAGGGACCCTGATAAAAGCTCCACTGTGCCTGCGTTTTCTGCTGTGCTCAGAGGAGGGAAGAAACAATGAGCTCAGCTTGGCCAGAGGACAGGGTTCATTTCGCTCCCATCACTCACAGAGGCCTCTTCTGGAGCGTCAAACCGCCAGGCAGGGCCAGCTGCGCAGTTTGTGCGACTCAGTGCAAAACAAAATGCAGAGCCCCCGGTTCAAAACGTATTAAGAATTTCAAGATGACGACAGCAGGGTATTAAAACAAGGGCAGCTCATGAGGCCAGGCCTGCCACCAAGACCACCAAGGAGGAACTACCGATTGGGAACGAGCCAGGCCCCTGGGGTTCCTCAGTGTCCCCTCTCTGTCCCTTATACCAAGGTACTGCACAGGGTGCTGTTAGGGAGGAGTAAGAGTAGCAAACTGTGGGCCGGGGAAACTCAGCCTGCCAAGGCCTCACAGAGCTGTGCCCTGAGGATGGGAGACTGAGCATCACCCCCCACCCCACTGGTGAAGGGCTGTCCCTGCCGAATGGAGGCATCATTGGCTCCAAAGAAGCCTCAAGGCAAAAAGCAGACAGACTCAGGTGTGTGCTAGAGGTGGGATGCTGCCCATGGAACTGGAGCCACCTGCCACAAAGGCAGTTGAAAGCAGTGAGCCAAGGGAATGTGGCAGGGGGCACCTTAGATGTCTGTACCAGGGCCACCAGACCCCAGACTTCCCTAGGAGCCAGCCTTCCAGCAGACTGTGGAGCCAGGGCTGCAAGAAGGTCTGCGGACAAACTCTCACATATGTTGTTCTGTGAGTTAATTTATTCCTCTCCTCACTGACTGCAGTTGTGCGTTCTTGGGGCGACCCCCTTTCCCCACCAGCTGCCCAGCTGCACCGGAACCAACACCAGGCTGCTCAGGGGCCAGTGAGCTGTTGTTTACAGTGTGCTCGCTGAGCAGGCTGGGAAGGCGCTAGAGAGGGGACACAAGCTCTGCCACCACACGGCCACCTGTTGACACACCGCAGATGGCATCACAAAGGGGAGCTGTGGCAGTGCTGAAGGACTTCCAGGGAGGGGCTGATCCCTCAAGGCTAGAGAAGGAGACTGAAGCCCAGGGAAGGGCTGAGGGTGAACCTCACTGTGGGCAGAGGGCTGGAGACTCCCGCAGCCCCTCTCCCAGCAGCTTGCCTCGGGCTCCACCCGGCTGCCGGCCGAGGCTGCCCTGGGCCCAGTGGGCCTGATCTGAGCCTCTGCCAAGTCCTCTCCTCCTCTTCCAGGCCCTTTTCCTCGGCCACATTTCCTCAAAACCACTTTCCGGACCCTTGTTGCCTCCCACATTGTTCTGAGAGACTGGTTGGCAGGTTGCTCAGGCCAGAACCCCTGGACCTGGGCGCAGAGGAGCAAGTTGATCATTGTTATTCATCTTCGAGGGGGATGAATCCAGGCACAGGAAATAGGAATCCTGGGGTATGATCCCAGCTCAGCTACCTTCTAGCCAGACAGGTCGCATTTCCTCAGTTCCCACATCTTGAGACGATAACCAGCCCTGCCGTGTCTGTCCCACAGGGTTCTTGTGAGAGCAAATGAATGATGCCTGTAAATGGAATTTTCAAAGCAATAAGTTTCGTGTAAATGTAACACGTGATAAACCTCGCGTGTGGCCGTTGTGCCTGTGCCGTGCTCTCCTGCTGACACACTCAGGGGACCGTGCCACTTGGAACTCGTTAGCTTGGCAAACTCCTCTTTGTCTGGAATCTAAACTGGCCAATTACGAGCTGTCTCGGGGCCGTGGGGGCACTTGATCCCTGGGCACAGACGGAAATTCTCCCTCCAGATCCATGTCTTAGGAGCTCTGTGATTCTCTAGAGCCTCACGTGACTCGTGAGACAAAAGCGGTCATTGTGTCTGCCCCGGCTGCCTCCCAGGTTCTCAGGAGAGTCAAGCCCAGTGTAAACAGAGGGGATTATTACCGGGGGGTGGGGGGGAAGCTTCTAACTTCGTTCCACAGCACACGTCCTCCCACGAGCCCTACTGTGCACTCGGGGGTGCAGACGAGGTTCTGAGGTGTTTTCGGGGACATCTGAGGAGTCAGTGTACAAAGACAAAGGCTCACCTTCCCACCAGCCGGGGGTGCAGCAGTTGCTACCATTATGGGGGTGGCTGTCGCGTGGAGGTGATGTGGGCCAGAAAGAAGAAAAGGGGAGGGAATGGAGTGGAATTTGAGTCCCAGAAAAGAAGAAAATGGTAAGGAGTCTTGGAAGGGATGGCAGGAGCCAGAAGGAAGGAGCCTGGAATGAGAAGAAGGATGTGTAGATGCCCCCAGACAGCTCCCCACTCCCCATCCCAGGGGAGGCTCAGGATGAGGGGGCTGACGAAAGAGAATTGTCACCCCCTGGCCAGCCATGAGGTTGGGAGCCAGGCCTAGGATGGACCCACGCTCTGGAAACCAGGCACGGGAGTGGGAGGTGGACAGATGCAGGAGGCAGCGTGATTTAACCACCCCCGGGAGGCTCCTAGGTGGACGGAGGGGAAGATGAGAAAGCGCAGAGCCAGGGGTGGCTGTCTCTCCACAGCACGGGGCCACGTTCCCCGGCTAGTGCAGGCACATGTGGATGCGGCTCAGAGAGACAGAGGAAGGAGGGAGGAGGAAGACAGGAGCCACCTGCAGGGAGCAGGAGAACCACAGGGAGGGTTTGGATGGGAATGTAATTAAGTTGTGTGAAGGGACAAGGAGGGCAGTGGCCCTGTGGTCTCTGTGGGAGCAGGAGGTCCCTGCACAGATATCAGCAGTAATCAGGAGTGAAGAGGAGTCTGGACTTTGTTCTTTTGTTCCTCATTCCTGTCTCCCTTCATTCACTTTTTCTTTCAGTCACTATGTCCTGAGTGCTTATTGTGTGCCAGGCACTGTGCCCAGTGCTGGGCACATAGTGGGGGACAAACAGACCAGGTCTCCTGGGGCTTGTATTCTGTGTGGGGACTGGATCACAGAGACCACGATGGACTGCCATGTCCAGGCTTGAGATGGGTGTAGCCTCCACCAAGGTGTGGCACTGAGACAGTTCAGGGTATATTCTGGAAAAAGAGTTCAGCTTGATTTGCTGATGAATTGAATGTAGAAAGTGAAAGAGAGAATGGAATGAAGATGACTCCTAGGCTCGGGGCTGAGACAGCGGGGTGAATTGTGCCATTTGCTGAGATGGGGTTGCCTAGGGCAAGAAAATTATGAACATGTTAAGTTTCAGACACTTCATATCCGAGGGGACGTGTCACTGAGTGACTGAATACATGAGTCCAAAGCTCAGGGGTATGTCAGGGCTGGAGAGAGAAATTCAGAAGTGACGAAACTAGATGAGGTCACCAAGGGCAGGTGGGCAGGACCCCAGCAGGACTCAGATAGAGGGCGTTGCGGCAAGGAGAGGTGGGCATGCGCACGGGGCTGGGCGCAGAGGCTGAGAGGCAGCTGAGGGTTTCTAGTTGTGGGGGTGATTAAAGGGGATCTGAGAGATTCAGCCGCTCAGCACTCAGGAACACAGGAGGCACCCCTGCACCCTGCTCTGTGGACACTGGCGGGAGGCCAGCTTCCCCGTGAGTAACAGGATCTGCCACCCAGCCTGTGGCCAGCAGCAGCTCCTCCAATGCCTCCTGCTGTCCCACCTGACACTGAGCACCTGAGCTGGGCTGTAGCTGGTTCGTATTTCTGAGCAGCTCATTTCCCTATGTGAAGGATTTCTGCTACCGGGGCTAGACACCCAGTGAGAAGGTGGAAGGCAGGGGCTGGCCTAGGAGGTGTTGGATTGGAGAACATAGGGTTTTCAGAGCCTGTTACCCCTTGGATGTTGGGGGAGGAGAGGAGGGAGCAGGAAGGCTGGCAGAGCAGGGCTCTGGCAATAGCTGGTTGTGCCCAGTAAGTCAGGAAGGGGCGACTCCCACGCCTGGAGGCAGCATGGAGAGGCGGTTAACGGCAGGTTCTGATCACCTGCATTCAAACCCTAGTCCAACCATTTACTAATTGTCGTGCCTGTTTGCACTGGGATAGTAATTCAGACTGCTGTACTTGCCTGTCATAGAAAACAAGTGTGAACCTGTTTAGGCAAAAGAAGAAATACGTTGGCTCAAGGGAAAGGCCTTGTCAGCTCACTTTGACAGTAAGTTTGGTTTTCAATAAAATATTTGAAAATAAAGTATTATTTAAGTAAATCACAGTAAGCTTTAATCCGGGGGTTAGTACAAAGGTATTGATGGAGCTCCTTTTTATTCAATAGAATAGAAGAGCAAAGGTGACATTCAAATGCTGCAGTTTCATTTTTATTTTATTTATTTATTATTTTTGAGACAGAGTCTCACTCCGTTGCCCAGGCTAGAGTGCCGTGGCGTCAGCCTAGCTCACAGCAACCTCACACTCCTGGGCTCAAGTGATCCTCCTGCCTCAGCCTCCCAAGTAGCTGGGACTACAGGCATGCACCACGATGCCTGGCTAATTTTTTCTATATATATTTTTAGTTGTCCAGCTAATTTCTTTCTATTTTTTTAGTAAAGACATGGTCTCACTCTTGCTCAGGCTGGTCTTGAACTCCTGACCTCGAGTGATCCTCCTGCCTCAGCCTCCCAGAGTGCTAGGATTACAGGCATGAGCCACCACACCTGGCCTGCAGTTTCATTTTTAATGGCTCTACCTTGTAGGAGGCAGACTTCTAAGATGGTCCCAAGGACCCCCATCTCTTGGTACTTGCACTCCGTGTCAACCCCTTCCGCTGAGTGGGAGTTGAATCTGGTAACTCACTTCCGACAAAGGAATACAGCAAAGGTGGCAGATTGTCACATCTGTGGTTAGGTTACAAAAGATTGTGACGCAGACTCTCTTTCTCTGGCTTCGATGAAACAAGCTGCCATATTGAAGAGGCCCAAATGGCAAGGGACTGAGGCTGGCCTCCGGCAACAGCCAGCCAGGAACTGAGGCCCTTGGCCCAGTAGCCTATAAAAAACCGAATCCTGCCGCCAACTGCTTAGAAGTGGATCAGGCCCCAGTTGAACCTCGATTGCAGCCAGGTGACAGTCCCTGAGGCAGGGGACTCCCAGCTAAGCCACGCCTGGATTCCTGACACAGAAACTGTGAGATAATACATGTGTGTGGTTTTAAACTGCTAGATGTTGGAATAATTTGTTATAAAGCAAAAGATAACTAACACAGCCCTAGTAATAAAAGCCCCATTTTAAAAAAAAAAGGCAGTTCCTTTAAAAATCAACAGAATAAACAAATAGAAGTGATGTCAAGGAGCTGCTCTGTGTGCTCCCCTGATGCTGGCGTCAGCTGGCTTTGCGTCTTTGGCTGGGGTATACACATCACAGCCCTTCCCTAAAGCCAACCCTCAATAAATAATTCCCAGGGCTAGACGCAGAGCACATTCTGATCAAATGTGTTGTAATTAGTGTAAAAGGTGCTGGTATATGGAAATTATTATGCTTTTTAAAAAATGAAATACATTCAAGGTTATCCCTGTAATTTACTTCCATCTGGTTACCCTTTGAAAAAGAGGTGGAATGTGTTAATTGCTTTAGTGCTGAGCCCATGAATGTCATCTGTGCCCTGTACTACTAAGGGATGATTCTGTGAATATCTTTCCTATGACACAATATTCAGCTCAGAGGATCCAACTTAAAAGGGTTTCCTTAGAAACATACTTGAAGGACCTTATACCAATGCCTGTAACATAGACCACACAAGGATATAATATGTGTGTGTTTGTGTGTGTGTGTGTGTTCATGTGCGTAGCTTAAGGAATGTTTTTATACATGTAGAACCTCTGGAAATAAAACTCTACCAACTGCTACCATAATATGAAAATTAAAACTCAAACTCACAACTCAGAAAAATTACATGACCATTCACTTTTTCAAATTAATACAAGTAATAGAAAACATCTCCTGTACACACACACTGCAGATTTCAGTTCTATATCAGGCATGGTTAGGCAAGGTAGAGATTTACAGAAAGAGAGGAGATAAAAGCATAGAGAAAAAGAACAAGAACATTGGAAGTTGATGAGGAACCTTTGTTCCAGAGTGGTTCACCAAAGCCTTAGAATATTTTCTTTTTTTAAAGTTATGGAGGTGCTTGTAGTTGCAATCTTGGTGACAGGGGGTGGGGTTCATTTATTCATTTATCTGGTATCTACTGGGCACCACTCCTGCAACTGAGGTCAGAAATGACACACAGGGCTTCCCAAGCACCTGTAGAGCATATGTGCACATAGCATATGGTGCAGAGCCAGGCGGTAAACAGTTACAATGCAGGGTGGCGCCTGCTATGAGAGGGAAGTGTTCTAGGAAAGCAGAGGGAACCAGGTCTAACCCAGCCTAGGGCAGGACACAGGAAACTCCCTGCAAGAGCAGATGCCTCGGTGTAAGTTAGGAGGGCCCACCACTGCCGTCCTGGCAAGGACAGGTGCAGGCCTGAACTGTGGCGGTGCCACAGAAGAGAAAGGAATGACTAATCGGGAGGGGACCCAGAAAGGACTTGGCAGAGGGAGATGACCCCAAGTTGCCTTCCGTCTCTAGTTCATCAAACTGGGGAGGTAAAAGGTGCCATTAACTGAAATAAGGAAGAAAGAAAGAGAATAAGTTTATGGGCAAAAGAATTTTTTTCCAAATATAAGAATCTGATCATATAAATATCTTACATAACATTTTTCAAAAGATTCTCCATAGCTTTCAGGATAATTCTCAAATTCCGTTGTTTAGCCCATATGGCCCTTTAAATTCTTTCTTCTTCTCCAGGTTTATTCTTGTCACTCACCCAAGATCATTCTTAGACCCAGCTATATATTAGATAATACTGCTAGTGATTCCCAGCACACCCCATGGCTGCTGTATGGTTTTGCATATGTGTTCTTTCTGTCTATAAAGTTCTGTATCATGAACATCTGTTGTTTCAGTGTTCTCAGCATGGCTTCCTTGGAGTTACCACCCATCTCATTCCATGTAGTCCTGATGGAGCTACCAACCACTGTATCCTACCCCTTGGCCCCAGTGATGGGTAGGAGATCCAGGCCTGGGCAGTCGCAGTATCCCATCCCCTAGTCACAGTGATTGGCCCAGGATTGGCACATGACCCAGCTGGACCAATCAGAGCCCTTCTCTGGAATTTTATGTATGGGTGCTGGGAGAGTTCCCTCTTTCTTCTGGAACCAACAAATTGGGGTGATACAAGCCTGGAGCTACTTGTGGCCATACCCCTCCTGCTCCTAAAACATGGAGGAAGTTTAACTGATTAGGAGACAATGAGTCCAATACAGAGGAAGAAGCAGCAGAGACAAGTGTGAGGAGAGCAGCAAATCTGAATGCCTTGTGTGGGTCTGAGGCCGGCTTCACCTAGTCGTCCCAGTTATGTAGTCCTCTGGTTTGCTTACTCTAGTCTGAGTTGGGTTTCTGTCACTTAAAATTGGAGTTCCATAGCCAAAATCTCAATTTCTTCTTCTCACTCCCTACATATCCTTCAAACCTCAGTTCCAGCCCAGTTCCTACAGAAAGCATTCTCTGAAGGACCAATTGCTTCCCCCCCATCACAGTATGGTGCCCTTCCTTGGGTTCCCATCACATCTGGACATATGTCAGTGGTATCCCTTAGCAATCAAACTGGTAATGGTTGGTTTACCTCTCTGTTTACTACCAAATCATAAGCTCCTTGACCCTAATTGTGTTTACTTTATAGTTCAATGCCTGGAAAAGGAAGGTGTTCAATCACCTTTTGATGAATATCAAGTTCAGAGTTTGTCTGTGGAGCATCCAGGTGTCCAGGAGCTACTTTGGGTATTTAAATCATAGGGTTGCCTCTGCTTGAGTGGAGCAGGTGCAGGAGGCTGGGGGCAGGGGACAGTGGGTGGTACGGAAGAGGGTGCTGCCCTCAGTCACTTTCTGGTGGCTTATCTGGGAAGGGAAGGACAGAAGCAGAGTAGCAACTGGAGGGGCAAATGGGGGGTTTATGTTAAGATTCCAAAGATCTGAGTGTGTTGTGTGTTGAGGGCTGGAGGCAGCGGGGAGAGGATAAGAGGCAGCAGAACCAAGAACATGGGACAAGGGGAGGGGATGGGCCCAGAGCACACGTGGGAGGAAAAGGAACAAGAAAGACCAGCAGCCACTCCAGTTTAGACAATGCCCTAGACAGGGTGGGGAATGGGGTCCCTATGCTAGAATAACCTTAGCCAGCAGCCCATAGGCTAGTGAGGTTGGGCAAAACAGAGCCTCCATCTTTTTCCTAAGCCTCCCAAAGCATTTAGCTTCCTTTTTCTCAATCATCCTCCACCTCCCAGCAGGTGGTATCCCATCGCTGAGTTTAAGTGGCCTTTCTGGTTCATTGGCCTCCAGCCAGGTCCAGATCTCCCGTGGCATTGGCCAGAGTTCAGGGTAATCCCTGGTATTGTTCCCTTGTTGTTGTTACTGGATCTAGGAGATTAGGTTTCCTGGGATAATGTTCACTGACTTTGTTCAGTGCCAAGTGATCCTGTAAAGGAAGGAGCACAGACGTAAATTATTGAGGAAATCTCAGGTTCTCAACAATTCCCTAGCGATTCAGATATGCCAAGAAACCTGAGAGAACTCAGCCCTCGCGCTGCTGCGGTTGGGATTGAGCCAGCAATCACTTCCTGGGCCTGCAGGCCTCTGAGCCTACCAATGACTAAAACTCAAAGTCTGGGGGCTCAGCAGGGCCCCAGTGGAAAGCCCTTTGCAACTAGGATTTCCCAAAAGATCTTTGGGGGAGAGACAGCAGCAGCCCACTGATAGAAACCTATCCTGGGCCTTCAGCAAGTGTGAAGACAAGGGGAATGTAGTGCCTGTTTCCCGCTGGGGGATGCCAGGGGAGGCATGATCTCCCCTAAAGAGATGCTCAGTATAACTGTGGGAGGCACGATCCCTTTGCTCAGGAGCTCCTGGCCAGACAGAGGACACACACACATACACACACACACACCCTGTGATTGTAATGTCAACAGCTGGAACCAGTCGCAGGCAAGTTATAAGCACTGAGCAAGAGGCCAGAACTAACCAGACCACAGTGGGGACATGGCCCAGAGGTGCAGATTAGCATGGAAGTCGCCCTCCCTGGGGCCTCCCTGCTGTCCAGTGCAGAGCTGTGCAAAGAGAGGCCCAACCTGTCTTGGTGCTTGCCACACATCCTCACAGGATGCTGTGGTTCCTTACAGGAGGCAATGGCTGCAAGGATCTGGCTTGCCTATTCCCTTAAGCCCTAGAAAATAGAAGCCCTGCTTTCTAGAAAAGAGAAAGAGAGAGCAGGGAGCAGCTCAATATTCAGCTTCTCCAGCTTTCTTTGACTTTGGTTATCAAGAGGCTGCTCAGGTATTTGCTCAGGGCTCGCGTTTGCTTGCCCTTTAACACCTGTTATCACACTCAGCTGTGTTTCTTGGGCCACAAAGACTGCTGAGCTTGTGTGTGTGTGTGTGTGTGTGTGTATGTGTGTGTGTGCGCACGCACCTCACAGGTACCTCCACATGCCTGGCCATCTGAGTGTGCATCTGTACCTCTCCATGTGGGTGTGACCACATGTGATAATTCCTGTGTTTGCCTAAGTTGCCCCTGTGTGTATGAGTTAGTCATGTGTGTGCTCTGAATCCTACTTCATAAACATGCTAAGCATTCATGCACCAGGTTTTAATGTCCAGCAGGATGATGACATCACCATAGCAGAGTCTCACCTCTTCCTCGGCTTAGCCCAGAGCTGACACACGTACCCTAATGTCCCAAACTTCCTTCCTCTCTTGTCAGTCTGCCATGAGTTCTGGAAGAACTTATGTGCTATACCCAAGACTTTCTCAGAAGGGCTGAGAATGCCCACTCTTTGGAGTTTCCACTGGATCTTAGTTCCTTTGTTCTTTTACTCCTCAAACAATCACTGAGCTTCTGTCAGGCCAGGCCCTGTGTTAGGAACCAGGGATACGGAAATGAGTAAGACATAGCTCTGGTTTTCATGAAATGCACACTCCAGTCAGGGAGAAAGGCCTGGACACAACTAACCATGTTCAAAGGCAGACTCCAATAAACCATGGGAGTACACAGAAAGAGGATACTAATGTCCCTTCAGGAGCCGGGGAACACTTCCTCGAGGCTGCATTTGACTAGGCTATGAAAATTGGATAGAATTTTGGCAAGCAAATAGGCAGAATAGCATTCCAAGCAGAGCAATGTTGTGATAGAGAGCTAGAAATGAGAAAGTCCATGGAGTTTCTACTTGTAAACCCTTCCTTACAACTTCAGGAGAATGCTTGTCATATAGAATGCAGTCTTTAGTTTTAAAGGGTTTATATGGATCTAAATCTAGCCAGGGTATCAAGGTCCTGAGGAACAGATCACTTTTAGTGGCCTCCTTAGCAACTCTGCCTGTGGCCTGATTTCTTTTTGCAACGTAAGTGTCTCCCTTTTTGGTGACTAGGACAGTGCATGATGGCTACCCACTCGGGCTTAGCCACAGCCTGTATCAGGGACATTATTTCAGTGGCATACTTAATATCCTTATTTCCTGCCATCAGGAGACCCCTTTCCTACCAAATGGCACCATGAGCATGCACAACCATAAAAGCATATTCAGAGTCCTTATAAATGTTTACCTTTTTTTCCTCTGGATAACCGAAGAGCTCTGCTTAAAGCAATCATCTCAGCTTACTTGGCTAAAGTCACAGGTGGCAGTGCTATTGTTTCCAGTACCCATCATTCCATGACCACTGCATATCTGGCCCTTCATTGTTCATAAAGCTGCTCCCATCAGAGAAAAGATCCCAGTCTGGCTCTGGCATCAGCTGATCTGATAGATCCATCCTGCTGGAATAGACAACTTCCAAAACCTCTAAACAGTCATGCTGCAAAGGCCATTCTCTTCTGCTGGTAATAGGGTGGCAGGATTGCACAAAGGACCCAGCGAGCTGTCCTTGTGCATTCAAGCTTGCTCCCTATCTGATATTGCTGTAATGGAAGTTGCCCTGCCCTGTCTGTGGGTTCCTCTGGCCAAATTGAGTTCCCTGCAAGGTCTTAGGAGGAGAAACCATTCCCACCCCTGAGTCATAACCTAGTGGGCATGGGGCTGAAGAATTAATTCGAGTCATGCCTTCCCTGGCCCCTCTCATGGTGCGAATATGGCAGCAGCAGCAGTTGCCCTGGGCTGATATGGTGGGGAGCTGGAGGCATGGGAGTGGCTAAAGGGCTCATGCAATCCAATCTGCTTACATATGGGATCTCATCCCATTTACCTGACCTTTGATAAAATAATTTTAGTTGTAAGATAGAATAATAATTTGAGGTTTCATTCAACAGCCACTTCTCACATTCCAGCATGTACATTAGATTACAGTAACACCAATCTCTTTTAGACATAGACGTATAGCTATAAGTTGGCCATTCATCCAAGATTCTCCTCAGATGGGCTTTCAGATGAAACAGAAACAAAGTGTCCCATGTAGAGCACCAATGGGCCCACCCAGGGATGCCAAATTCTGTTACCAGAAGTTTGGTACTTGTCCCCCTGGCTGAATGAAGAATGAGGACAAGTGGTTTGAGGAAAAGGAAAGAGAAGTTTTACTAATTTGCCAGCGAATGAGGAGACTCACAGACTCTCATCTTAAAGTACCATTGTCCTATCTATAAGCAGAAATACAGAGCTTTTAAAGGGAGTTTTCAGCTTCCGGCTACTGCCGATTAACTATAGCACCTCCAGTGAAGAGAATCCCGGAGTATTCCCTTGAGCTATCTCCTGTGGTACAAAGAACAAAGGACACTCCTGCTGCCCCTCTGATTAATGGCCTCTGGCAAGGATGCAGGTTTTCATTCCCAAAAAGAGTGAGGGTGTCTTAAGGAGACAGCTCGTAAAACATTTTTCTCTCTCAGGCCTTTGCCTCTGTTACACATTGATAGCTGCAACAACGGATAAATCTCAAAATAATTATGCTGAGTGAAAAAATCTGGACCAAGAAAAAGTACATAATGTACCATTCCATGTATATAAAATTCTATAAAAGAACGTGAATTGTTAGATCGGGACTCGCAGTGCCACTGAACAGAGAGACCGAAACTCTGAGGCTGCAATCAACAAGAGGAGTTTTTTACCAACTAACTCGAGTTAGGGTCTGTGTCTCAGAGCGCCAACATGCAGTGGCCTCTTCTCCGGACAAAGGACCTCGGGCGGCATGGGAAGGGCGGTTTTATAGGGCCAGTTCAGGCAGCAAGCGAAGAGCTGTCCACGCGTTGAATATGCATCTACCTAACACAGCGATTGGTTCTTTAGCTACCTCCCTCTGCACTCTTTCCCAGCATTTTCTTCAGCATCTTATTTCATCTCATGTTACCCCGCGGTTTCTGCAAGCAAGCCATTATCACAGAAGCACAAGTGGGTGGTTAGCAAGCAAGCGTTACAAAAATGCAGAAGTCTATTTCGCAACTATGAGAGAGAGAGAGAGACAGCCCTGCAACAGACTTAGGTTTCACAACCAGTTTTGGTCTCTTATAGAATCTATAGAGACAAGGCCGGGCGCGGTGGCTCACGCCTGTAATCCTAGCACTCTGGAAGGCCGAGGCGGGTGGATTGCTCAAGGTCAGGAGTTCGAAACCAGCCTGAGCAAGAGCGAGACCCCATCTCTACTAATAATAGAAAGAAATTAATTGGCCAA